>JANIIK010002157.1:0-54954 GCA_027704905.1 Muraenolepis orangiensis | reverse complement strand
AAACAAATGTACAAAAAGGGTGTCGTTAAGAGGGGTCAATCTCTGATGTGAAGTAAGTTTCTGATCAAGCCAAGCGATCAGGAACTTAAGTGGGAGGTGTTAAACTCTTTAGGAGCAAAGAGAGCCAAATGTATTTTATTGACTCAAAATTACATATATTATTTATCCAAAACAAATGGTATAATTTAAATGCCCCCTAAATGATAAAATGTACTCCTTGCAACTATTTTCAAAAGTAAATTGAAATTAAATGAACTTTCGGAGTAAAGAAATAATAATTTATATCAGGCATCTACGCGGGCAGCACGTCAGGGCTTGACCGGTTTACCGTCTGGCATCTATGTGGGCAGCCCAAGAGGACTTGAATTGAAACCAGCGGCAGTATAGCTCAGGAGGTAGAGCGGTCGCCTCACAACCGAAAGGACGCTGGTTCGATCCCCCGGCTCCTCCTAGCAAAAAAACTGTCGAGGTGTCCTTGAGCAAGACACCCTAACCCTAACTGCTCCCAACGTGCTGACTGTCTCCTTGCATGGCTGACTCCGCCGTCGGTGTATGAATGGGTAATGTGAGGACATGACTTGTAAAGCGCTTTGGATAAAAGCGCTATATAAAAAGCCAGCATTATAAACCCCAGCTCATTCAGGTAGTGCATTTTGCTCAGGGAGTTGGCTGCATTCAGACCAGGAACGTGATAGCCCAATGGTATGTTTACATTCGCCTTCCCTGCTTGCTTTATGTGCTTTGCTTGCTTATTTGTGCTTTGCTTATGTTAGCTGTTAGCTCCCTAGCATAATAGCTAGGATGTTAGCTCTGCTCAGCATGGAATGTTTGTAACATGCGGCCCCGGTGCAGCCTGGGAAATGGTGTTTCTGCGGTCTGTAGTGTACACGTGGGCTGTAGGCCTGCAATGTTTGACATTACAACAGTTTGAATATATTGTTTGAACATTTTGATGCATGACATTCATGACATGGTTAAGTTTAAAGAATAATGTTTATTGTTGGTAAATGCGGAATGAACGTTGTTGATGAAAATGCATTTGGTAATTGTTTACTTGAATGAACTGAAGGATATAACTCTGTGATTTTTGTTTGACATGTAGTTTGCCGTTTATTTGGTTGACAAATGGTTGTCACAATAGCAGGTTATAAACCTGAAATGGTTTGAAAGGAAATGTTTCAACATAATACATAGGCTATAATAATATCAGTTCATTCAAATAAACAATTACCAAATGCATTTTCATTAAGAACATTCATTCAGCATTTACCAATAATCAACATTATTCTTTCTACTTGGCCCATACATTAAAGTTGCACATGTGGTGTTATCACTACACAACACACTTTACATATTTCACTTCATATTTATTCTGTTTCATACCGTCATATTCTTATATACTGCAATTATGTGAATGTGTATCTTTTTTGGGGTATTTTGTGGGGTTCAGCTGGTGGGGAAGCCGAAAAAAAGTCCTTCACGCTCAGCCCCAGCATAACACTTCCGACATAGGCGGCGTAGGTCGTCCTCTCTGTCGGGAGGCGGGAGTTGCTTAAGCAGCATCATCATCATCACGCCCATCTCCTTGGCCTTCCTCTGGAGGGTCTCTAAGTCGTAGGTCACCGACAGGGCTGGTGTGGGTTGACGTTCATCTGACCGAGAAGCGGCAGCCTTAGAAGGGTCAACTTTAATGGTAGTTGGGTAGTAATCTGCTAGTTCCTGCTCGTACGCCCTCACAGATCTCCTCACCTTCCCCAACGTCCATGGCCGGACTGCCCTCTGTTCCCCGTCAGTTGAAGAAGCTGCAGCGTCTGAAGGTTCTGTGTTCTTAGCTAGCTCCTTGTTTGGAGATGTTACCCAGACAGCCCTCTCTTTACGGTCAGTTGAAGAAGCTGCAGCGTCTGAAGGTTCTGTGTTCTTAGCTAGCTCCTTGTTTGGAGATGTTACCCAGACAGCCCTCTCTTTACGGTCAGTTGAAGAAGCTGCAGCGTCTGAAGGTTCTGTGTTCTTCGCTAGCTCCTTGTTTGGAGATGTTATCCAGACAGGCCTCTCTTTACTGTTGGTTGAAGAAGCTACAGCCCTCTCTTTACTGTTGGTTGAAGAAGCTGCAGCGTCTGAAGGTTCTGTGTTCATAGCTAGCTCCTTGTTTGGAGATGTTACCCAGACAGCCCTCTCTTTACTGTTGGTTGAAGAAGCTACAGCCCTCTCTTTACTGTTGGTTGAAGAAGCTGCAGCGTCTGAAGGTTCTGTGTTCTTCGCTAGCTCCTTGTTTGGAGATGTTACCCAGACAGCCCTCTCTTTACTGTTGGTTGATGAAGCTACAGCCCTCTCTTTACTGTTGGTTGAAGAAGCTGCAGCGTCTGAAGGTTCTGTGTTCATAGCTAGCTCCTTGTTTGGAGATGTTACCCAGACAGCCCTCTCTTTACTGTTGGTTGAAGAAGCTACAGCCCTCTCTTTACTGTTGGTTGAAGAAGCTGCAGCGTCTGAAGGTTCTGTGTTCATAGCTAGCTCCTTGTTTGGAGATGTTACCCAGACAGCCCTCTCTTTACTGTTGGTTGAAGAAGCTGCAGCGTCTGAAGGTTCTGTGTTCTTCGCTAGCTCCTTGTTTGGAGATGTTACCCAGACAGCCCTCTCTTTACTGTTGGTTGAAGAAGCTACAGCCCTCTCTTTACTGTTGGTTGAAGAAGCTGCAGCGTCTGAAGGTTCTGTTCATAGCTAGCTCCTTGTTTGGAGATGTTACCCAGACAGCCCTCTCTTTACTGTTGGTTGAGGAAGCTACAGCCCTCTCTTTACTGTTGGTTGAAGAAGCTGCAGCGTCTGAAGGTTCTGTGTTCTTCGCTAGCTCCTTGTTTGGAGATGTTACCCAGACAGCCCTCTCTTTACTGTTGGTTGAAGAAGCTACAGCCCTCTCTTTACTGTTGGTTGAAGAAGCTGCAGCGTCTGAAGGTTCTGTGTTCATAGCTAGCTCCTTGTTTGGAGATGTTACCCAGACAGCCCTCTCGTTACTGTTGGTTGAAGAAGCTACAGCCCTCTCTTTACTGTTGGTTGAAGAAGCTGCAGCGTCTGAAGGTTCTGTGTTCATAGCTAGCTCCTTGTTTGGAGATGTTACCCAGACAGCCCTCTCTTTACTGTTGGTTGAAGAAGCTGCAGCGTCTGAAGGTTCTGTGTTCATAGCTAGCTCCTTGTTTGGAGATGTTACCCAGACAGCCCTCTCTTTACTGTTGGTTGAAGAAGCTACAGCCCTCTCTTTACTGTTGGTTGAAGAAGCTGCAGCGTCTGAAGGTTCTGTGTTCATAGCTAGCTCCTTGTTTGGAGATGTTACCCAGACAGCCCTCTCTTTACTGTTGGTTGAAGAAGCTACAGCCCTCTCTTTACTGTTGGTTGAAGAAGCTGCAGCGTCTGAAGGTTCTGTGTTCATAGCTAGCTCCTTGTTTGGAGATGTTACCCAGACAGCCCTCTCTTTACTGTTGGTTGAAGAAGCTGCAGCGTCTGAAGGTTCTGTGTTCATAGCTAGCTCCTTGTTTGGAGATGTTACCCAGACAGCCCTCTCTTTACTGTTGGTTGAAGAAGCTACAGCCCTCTCTTTACTGTTGGTTGAAGAAGCTGCAGCGTCTGAAGGTTCTGTGTTCATAGCTAGCTCCTTGTTTGGAGATGTTACCCAGACAGCCCTCTCTTTACTGTTGGTTAAAGAAGCTGCAGCGTCTGAAGGTTCTGTGTTCATAGCTAGCTCCTTGTTTGGAGATGTTACCCAGACAGCCCTCTCTTTACTGTTGGTTGAAGAAGCTACAGCCCTCTCTTTACTGTTGGTTGAAGAAGCTGCAGCGTCTGAAGGTTCTGTGTTCATAGCTAGCTCCTTGTTTGGAGATGTTACCCAGACAGCCCTCTCTTTACTGTTGGTTGAAGAAGCTACAGCCCTCTCTTTACTGTTAGTTGAAGAAGCTGCAGCGTCTGAAGGTTCTGTGTTCATAGCTAGCTCCTTGTTTGGAGATGTTACCCAGACAGCCCTCTCTTTACTGTTGGTTGAAGAAGCTGCAGCGTCTGAAGGTTCTGTGTTCTTCGCTAGCTCCTTGTTTGGAGATGTTACCCAGACAGCCCTCTCTTTACTGTTGGTTGAAGAAGCTACAGCCCTCTCTTTACTGTTGGTTGAAGAAGCTGCAGCGTCTGAAGGTTCTGTGTTCATAGCTAGCTCCTTGTTTGGAGATGTTACCCAGACAGCCCTCTCTTTACTGTTGGTTGAAGAAGCTGCAGCGTCTGAAGGTTCTGTGTTCATAGCTAGCTCCTTGTTTGGAGATGTTACCCAGACAGCCCTCTCTTTACTGTTGGTTGAAGAAGCTACAGCCCTCTCTTTACTGTTGGTTGAAGAAGCTGCAGCGTCTGAAGGTTCTGTGTTCATAGCTAGCTCCTTGTTTGGAGATGTTACCCAGACAGCCCTCTCTTTACTGTTGGTTGAAGAAGCTACAGCCCTCTCTTTACTGTTGGTTGAAGAAGCTGCAGCGTCTGAAGGTTCTGTGTTCATAGCTAGCTCCTTGTTTGGAGATGTTACCCAGACAGCCCTCTCTTTACTGTTGGTTGAAGAAGCTACAGCCCTCTCTTTACTGTTGGTTGAAGAAGCTGCAGCGTCTGAAGGTTCTGTGTTCATAGCTAGCTCCTTGTTTGGAGATGTTACCCAGACAGCCCTCTCTTTACTGTTGGTTGAAGAAGCTGCAGCGTCTGAAGGTTCTGTGTTCATAGCTAGCTCCTTGTTTGGAGATGTTACCCAGACAGCCCTCTCTTTACTGTTGGTTGAAGAAGCTACAGCCCTCTCTTTACTGTTGGTTGAAGAAGCTGCAGCGTCTGAAGGTTCTGTGTTCTTCGCTAGCTCCTTGTTTGGAGATGTTACCCAGACAGCCCTCTCTTTACTGTTGGTTGAAGAAGCTACAGCCCTCTCTTTACTGTTAGTTGAAGAAGCTGCAGCGTCTGAAGGTTCTGTGTTCATAGCTAGCTCCTTGTTTGGAGATGTTACCCAGACAGCCCTCTCTTTACTGTTGGTTGAAGAAGCTACAGCCCTCTCTTTACTGTTGGTTGAAGAAGCTGCAGTGTCTGAAGGTTCTGTGTTCATAGCTAGCTCCTTGTTTGGAGATGTTACCCAGACAGCCCTCTCTTTACTGTTGGTTGAAGAAGCTACAGCCCTCTCTTTACTGTTGGTTGAAGAAGCTGCAGCGTCTGAAGGTTCTGTGTTCTTCGCTAGCTCCTTGTTTGGAGATGTTACCCAGACAGCCCTCTCTTTACTGTTGGTTGAAGAAGCTACAGCCCTCTCTTTACTGTTGGTTGAAGAAGCTGCAGCGTCTGAAGGTTCTGTGTTCATAGCTAGCTCCTTGTTTGGAGATGTTACCCAGACAGCCCTCTCGTTACTGTTGGTTGAAGAAGCTACAGCCCTCTCTTTACTGTTGGTTGAAGAAGCTGCAGCGTCTGAAGGTTCTGTGTTCATAGCTAGCTCCTTGTTTGGAGATGTTACCCAGACAGCCCTCTCTTTACTGTTGGTTGAAGAAGCTGCAGCGTCTGAAGGTTCTGTGTTCATAGCTAGCTCCTTGTTTGGAGATGTTACCCAGACAGCCCTCTCTTTACTGTTGGTTGATGAAGCTACAGCCCTCTCTTTACTGTTGGTTGAAGAAGCTGCAGCGTCTGAAGGTTCTGTGTTCATAGCTAGCTCCTTGTTTGGAGATGTTACCCAGACAGCCCTCTCTTTACTGTTGGTTGAAGAAGCTACAGCCCTCTCTTTACTGTTGGTTGAAGAAGCTGCAGCGTCTGAAGGTTCTGTGTTCATAGCTAGCTCCTTGTTTGGAGATGTTACCCAGACAGCCCTCTCTTTACTGTTGGTTGAAGAAGCTACAGCCCTCTCTTTACTGTTGGTTGAAGAAGCTGCAGCGTCTGAAGGTTCTGTGTTCATAGCTAGCTCCTTGTTTGGAGATGTTACCCAGACAGCCCTCTCTTTACTGTTGGTTGAAGAAGCTGCAGTGTCTGAAGGTTCTGTGTTCTTCGCTAGCTCCTTGTTTGGAGATGTTACCCAGACAGCCCTCTCTTTACTGTTGGTTGAAGAAGCTACAGCCCTCTCTTTACTGTTGGTTGAAGAAGCTGCAGCGTCTGAAGGTTCTGTGTTCATAGCTAGCTCCTTGTTTGGAGATGTTACCCAGACAGCCCTCTCTTTACTGTTGGTTGAAGAAGCTGCAGCGTCTGAAGGTTCTGTGTTCATAGCTAGCTCCTTGTTTGGAGATGTTACCCAGACAGCCCTCTCTTTACTGTTGGTTGAAGAAGCTACAGCCCTCTCTTTACTGTTGGTTGAAGAAGCTGCAGCGTCTGAAGGTTCTGTGTTCATAGCTAGCTCCTTGTTTGGAGATGTTACCCAGACAGCCCTCTCTTTACTGTTGGTTGAAGAAGCTACAGCCCTCTCTTTACTGTTGGTTGAAGAAGCTGCAGCGTCTGAAGGTTCTGTGTTCTTCGCTAGCTCCTTGTTTGGAGATGTTACCCAGACAGCCCTCTCTTTACTGTTGGTTGAAGAAGCTACAGCCCTCTCTTTACTGTTGGTTGAAGAAGCTGCAGCGTCTGAAGGTTCTGTGTTCATAGCTAGCTCCTTGTTTGGAGATGTTACCCAGACAGCCCTCTCGTTACTGTTGGTTGAAGAAGCTACAGCCCTCTCTTTACTGTTGGTTGAAGAAGCTGCAGCGTCTGAAGGTTCTGTGTTCATAGCTAGCTCCTTGTTTGGAGATGTTACCCAGACAGCCCTCTCTTTACTGTTGGTTGAAGAAGCTGCAGCGTCTGAAGGTTCTGTGTTCATAGCTAGCTCCTTGTTTGGAGATGTTACCCAGACAGCCCTCTATTTACTGTTGGTTGAAGAAGCTACAGCCCTCTCTTTACTGTTGGTTGAAGAAGCTGCAGCGTCTGAAGGTTCTGTGTTCATAGCTAGCTCCTTGTTTGGAGATGTTACCCAGACAGCCCTCTCTTTACTGTTGGTTGAAGAAGCTACAGCCCTCTCTTTACTGTTGGTTGAAGAAGCTGCAGCGTCTGAAGGTTCTGTGTTCATAGCTAGCTCCTTGTTTGGAGATGTTACCCAGACAGCCCTCTCTTTACTGTTGGTTGAAGAAGCTGCAGCGTCTGAAGGTTCTGTGTTCTTCGCTAGCTCCTTGTTTGGAGATGTTACCCAGACAGCCCTCTTTACTGTTGGTTGAAGAAGCTACAGCCCTCTCTTTACTGTTGGTTGAAGAAGCTGCAGCGTCTGAAGGTTCTGTGTTCATAGCTAGCTCCTTGTTTGGAGATGTTACCCAGACAGCCCTCTCTTTACTGTTGGTTGAAGAAGCTGCAGCGTCTGAAGGTTCTGTGTTCATAGCTAGCTCCTTGTTTGGAGATGTTACCCAGACATCCCTCTCTTTACTGTTGGTTGAAGAAGCTACAGCCCTCTCTTTAGTGTTGGTTGAAGAAGCTACAGCCCTCTCTTTACTGTTGGTTGAAGAAGCTGCAGCGTCTGAAGGTTCTGTGTTCATAGCTAGCTCCTTGTTTGGAGATGTTACCCAGACAGCCCTCTCTTTACTGTTGGTTGAAGAAGCTACAGCCCTCTCTTTACTGTTGGTTGAGGAAGCTACAGCCCTCTCTTTACTGTTGGTTGAAGAAGCTACAGCCCTCTCTTTACTGTTGGTTGAAGAAGCTGCAGCGTCTGAAGGTTCTGTGTTCATAGCTAGCTCCTTGTTTGGAGATGTTACCCAGACAGCCCTCTCTTTACTGTTGGTTGAAGAAGCTACAGCCCTCTCTTTACTGTTGGTTGAAGAAGCTGCAGCGTCTGAAGGTTCTGTGTTCATAGCTAGCTCCTTGTTTGGAGATGTTACCCAGACAGCCCTCTCTTTACTGTTGGTTGAAGAAGCTACAGCCCTCTCTTTAATGTTGGTTGAAGAAGCTACAGCCCTCTCTTTACTGTTGGTTGAAGAAGCTGCAGCGTCTGAAGGTTCTGTGTTCATAGCTAGCTCCTTGTTTGGAGATGTTACCCAGACAGCCCTCTCTTTACTGTTGGTTGAAGAAGCTACAGCCCTCTCTTTACTGTTGGTTGAAGAAGCTGCAGCGTCTGAAGGTTCTGTGTTCATAGCTAGCTCCTTGTTTGGAGATGTTACCCAGACAGCCCTCTCTTTACTGTTGGTTGAAGAAGCTACAGCCCTCTCTTTACTGTTGGTTGAAGAAGCTGCAGCGTCTGAAGGTTCTGTGTTCTTCGCTAGCTCCTTGTTTGGAGATGTTACCCAGACAGCCCTCTCTTTACTGTTGGTTGAAGAAGCTACAGCCCTCTCTTTACTGTTGGTTGAAGAAGCTGCAGCGTCTGAAGGTTCTGTGTTCATAGCTAGCTCCTTGTTTGGAGATGTTACCCAGACAGCCCTCTCATTACTGTTGGTTGAAGAAGCTACAGCCCTCTCTTTACTGTTGGTTGAAGAAGCTGCAGCGTCTGAAGGTTCTGTGTTCATAGCTAGCTCCTTGTTTGGAGATGTTACCCAGACAGCCCTCTCTTTACTGTTGGTTGAAGAAGCTGCAGCGTCTGAAGGTTCTGTGTTCATAGCTAGCTCCTTGTTTGGAGATGTTACCCAGACAGCCCTCTATTTACTGTTGGTTGAAGAAGCTACAGCCCTCTCTTTACTGTTGGTTGAAGAAGCTGCAGCGTCTGAAGGTTCTGTGTTCATAGCTAGCTCCTTGTTTGGAGATGTTACCCAGACAGCCCTCTCTTTACTGTTGGTTGAAGAAGCTACAGCCCTCTCTTTACTGTTGGTTGAAGAAGCTGCAGCGTCTGAAGGTTCTGTGTTCATAGCTAGCTCCTTGTTTGGAGATGTTACCCAGACAGCCCTCTCTTTACTGTTGGTTGAAGAAGCTGCAGCGTCTGAAGGTTCTGTGTTCTTCGCTAGCTCCTTGTTTGGAGATGTTACCCAGACAGCCCTCTTTACTGTTGGTTGAAGAAGCTACAGCCCTCTCTTTACTGTTGGTTGAAGAAGCTGCAGCGTCTGAAGGTTCTGTGTTCATAGCTAGCTCCTTGTTTGGAGATGTTACCCAGACAGCCCTCTCTTTACTGTTGGTTGAAGAAGCTGCAGCGTCTGAAGGTTCTGTGTTCATAGCTAGCTCCTTGTTTGGAGATGTTACCCAGACATCCCTCTCTTTACTGTTGGTTGAAGAAGCTACAGCCCTCTCTTTAGTGTTGGTTGAAGAAGCTACAGCCCTCTCTTTACTGTTGGTTGAAGAAGCTGCAGCGTCTGAAGGTTCTGTGTTCATAGCTAGCTCCTTGTTTGGAGATGTTACCCAGACAGCCCTCTCTTTACTGTTGGTTGAAGAAGCTACAGCCCTCTCTTTACTGTTGGTTGAGGAAGCTACAGCCCTCTCTTTACTGTTGGTTGAAGAAGCTACAGCCCTCTCTTTACTGTTGGTTGAAGAAGCTGCAGCGTCTGAAGGTTCTGTGTTCATAGCTAGCTCCTTGTTTGGAGATGTTACCCAGACAGCCCTCTCTTTACTGTTGGTTGAAGAAGCTACAGCCCTCTCTTTACTGTTGGTTGAAGAAGCTGCAGCGTCTGAAGGTTCTGTGTTCATAGCTAGCTCCTTGTTTGGAGATGTTACCCAGACAGCCCTCTCTTTACTGTTGGTTGAAGAAGCTACAGCCCTCTCTTTAATGTTGGTTGAAGAAGCTACAGCCCTCTCTTTACTGTTGGTTGAAGAAGCTGCAGCGTCTGAAGGTTCTGTGTTCATAGCTAGCTCCTTGTTTGGAGATGTTACCCAGACAGCCCTCTCTTTACTGTTGGTTGAAGAAGCTACAGCCCTCTCTTTACTGTTGGTTGAAGAAGCTGCAGCATCTGAAGGTTCTGTGTTCTTCGCTAGCTCCTTGTTTGGAGATGTTACCCAGACAGCCCTCTCTTTACTGTTGGTTGAAGAAGCTACAGCCCTCTCTTTACTGTTGGTTGAAGAAGCTGCAGCGTCTGAAGGTTCTGTGTTCTTCGCTAACTCCTTGTTTGGAGATGTTACCCAGACAGCCCTCTCTTTACTGTTGGTTGAAGAAGCTACAGCCCTCTCTTTACTGTTGGTTGAAGAAGCTGCAGCGTCTGAAGGTTCTGTGTTCATAGCTAGCTCCTTGTTTGGAGATGTTACCCAGACAGCCCTCTCGTTACTGTTGGTTGAAGAAGCTACAGCCCTCTCTTTACTGTTGGTTGAAGAAGCTGCAGCATCTGAAGGTTCTGTGTTCATAGCTAGCTCCTTGTTTGGAGATGTTACCCAGACAGCCCTCTCTTTACTGTTGGTTGAAGAAGCTGCAGCGTCTGAAGGTTCTGTGTTCATAGCTAGCTCCTTGTTTGGAGATGTTACCCAGACAGCCCTCTCTTTACTGTTGGTTGAAGAAGCTACAGCCCTCTCTTTACTGTTGGTTGAAGAAGCTGCAGCGTCTGAAGGTTCTGTGTTCATAGCTAGCTCCTTGTTTGGAGATGTTACCCAGACAGCCCTCTCTTTACTGTTGGTTGAAGAAGCTGCAGCGTCTGAAGGTTCTGTGTTCTTCGCTAGCTCCTTGTTTGGAGATGTTACCCAGACAGCCCTCTCTTTACTGTTGGTTGAAGAAGCTACAGCCCTCTCTTTACTGTTGGTTGAAGAAGCTGCAGCGTCTGAAGGTTCTGTGTTCATAGCTAGCTCATTGTTTGGAGATGTTACCCAGACAGCCCTCTCTTTACTGTTGGTTGAAGAAGCTGCAGCGTCTGAAGGTTCTGTGTTCATAGCTAGCTCCTTGTTTGGAGATGTTACCCAGACAGCCCTCTCTTTACTGTTGGTTGAGGAAGCTACAGCCCTCTCTTTACTGTTGGTTGAAGAAGCTACAGCCCTCTCTTTACTGTTGGTTGAAGAAGCTGCAGCGTCTGAAGGTTCTGTGTTCATAGCTAGCTCCTTGTTTGGAGATGTTACCCAGACAGCCCTCTCTTTACTGTTGGTTGAAGAAGCTACAGCCCTCTCTTTAGTGTTGGTTGAAGAAGCTACAGCCCTCTCTTTACTGTTGGTTGAAGAAGCTGCAGCGTCTGAAGGTTCTGTGTTCATAGCTAGCTCCTTGTTTGGAGATGTTACCCAGACAGCCCTCTCTTTACTGTTGGTTGAAGAAGCTGCAGCGTCTGAAGGTTCTGTGTTCATAGCTAGCTCCTTGTTTGGAGATGTTACCCAGACAGCCCTCTCTTTACTGTTGGTTGAAGAAGCTACAGCCCTCTCTTTACTGTTGGTTGAAGAAGCTACAGCCCTCTCTTTACTGTTGGTTGAAGAAGCTGCAGCGTCTGAAGGTTCTGTGTTCTTCGCTAGCTCCTTGTTTGGAGATGTTACCCAGACAGCCCTCTCTTTACTGTTGGTTGAAGAAGCTACAGCCCTCTCTTTACTGTTGGTTGAAGAAGCTGCAGCGTCTGAAGGTTCTGTGTTCATAGCTAGCTCCTTGTTTGGAGATGTTACCCAGACAGCCCTCTCTTTACTGTTGGTTGAAGAAGCTGCAGCGTCTGAAGGTTCTGTGTTCATAGCTAGCTCCTTGTTTGGAGATGTTACCCAGACAGCCCTCTCTTTACTGTTGGTTGAAGAAGCTACAGCCCTCTCTTTACTGTTGGTTGAAGAAGCTGCAGCGTCTGAAGGTTCTGTGTTCATAGCTAGCTCCTTGTTTGGAGATGTTACCCAGACAGCCCTCTCTTTACTGTTGGTTGAAGAAGCTACAGCCCTCTCTTTGCTGTTGGTTGAAGAAGCTGCAGCGTCTGAAGGTTCTGTGTTCATAGCTAGCTCCTTGTTTGGAGATGTTACCCAGACAGCCCTCTCTTTACTGTTGGTTGAAGAAGCTGCAGCGTCTGAAGGTTCTGTGTTCTTCGCTAGCTCCTTGTTTGGAGATGTTACCCAGACAGCCCTCTCTTTACTGTTGGTTGAAGAAGCTACAGCCCTCTCTTTACTGTTGGTTGAAGAAGCTACAGCCCTCACTTTACTGTTGGTTGAAGAAGCTGCAGCGTCTGAAGGTTCTGTGTTCATAGCTAGCTCCTTGTTTGGAGATGTTACCCAGACAGCCCTCTCTTTACTGTTGGTTGAAGAAGCTACAGCCCTCTCTTTACTGTTGGTTGAAGAAGCTACAGCCCTCTCTTTACTGTTGGTTGAAGAAGCTACAGCCCTCTCTTTACTGTTGGTTGAAGAAGCTGCAGCGTCTGAAGGTTCTGTGTTCATAGCTAGCTCCTTGTTTGGAGATGTTACCCAGACAGCCCTCTCTTTACTGTTGGTTGAAGAAGCTACAGCCCTCTCTTTACTGTTGGTTGAAGAAGCTACAGCCCTCTCTTTACTGTTGGCTGAAGAAGCTGCAGCGTCTGAAGGTTCTGTGTTCATAGCTAGCTCCTTGTTTGGAGATGTTACCCAGACAGCCCTCTCTGTACTGTTGGTTGAAGAAGCTACAGCCCTCTCTTTACTGTTGGTTGAAGAAGCTGCAGCGTCTGAAGGTTCTGTGTTCATAGCTAGCTCCTTGTTTGGAGATGTTACCCAGACAGCCCTCTCTTTACTGTTGGTTGAAGAAGCTGCAGCGTCTGAAGGTTCTGTGTTCATAGCTAGCTCCTTGTTTGGTGATGTTACCCAGACAGCCCTCTCTTTACTGTTGGTTGAAGAAGCTACAGCCCTCTCTTACTGTTGGTTGAAGAAGCTACAGCCCTCTCTTTACTGTTGGTTGAAGAAGCTGCAGCGTCTGAAGGTTCTGTGTTCTTCGCTAGCTCCTTGTTTGGAGATGTTACCCAAACAGCCCTCTCTTTACTGTTGGTTGAAGAAGCTACAGCCCTCTCTTTACTGTTGGTTGAAGAAGCTGCAGCGTCTGAAGGTTCTGTGTTCATAGCTAGCTCCTTGTTTGGAGATGTTACCCAGACAGCCCTCTCTTTACTGTTGGTTGAAGAAGCTACAGCCCTCTCTTTACTGTTGGTTGAAGAAGCTGCAGCGTCTGAAGGTTCTGTGTTCATAGCTAGCTCCTTGTTTGGAGATGTTACCCAGACAGCCCTCTCTTTACTGTTGGTTGAAGAAGCTGCAGCGTCTGAAGGTTCTGTGTTCTTCGCTAGCTCCTTGTTTGGAGATGTTACCCAGACAGCCCTCTCTTTACTGTTGGTTGAAGAAGCTACAGCCCTCTCTTTACTGTTGGTTGAAGAAGCTGCAGCGTCTGAAGGTTCTGTGTTCATAGCTAGCTCCTTGTTTGGAGATGTTACCCAGACAGCCCTCTCTTTACTGTTGGTTGAAGAAGCTACAGCCCTCTCTTTACTGTTGGTTGAGGAAGCTACAGCCCTCTCTTTACTGTTGGTTGAAGAAGCTACAGCCCTCTCTTTACTGTTGGTTGAAGAAGCTGCAGCGTCTGAAGGTTCTGTGTTCATAGCTAGCTCCTTGTTTGGAGATGTTACCCAGACAGCCCTCTCTTTACTGTTGGTTGAAGAAGCTGCAGCGTCTGAAGGTTCTGTGTCCATAGCTAGCTCCTTGTTTGGAGATGTTACCCAGACAGCCCTCTCTTTACTGTTGGTTGAAGAAGCTGCAGCGTCTGAAGGTTCTGTGTTCATAGCTAGCTCCTTGTTTGGAGATGTTACCCAGACAGCCCTCTCTTTACTGTTGGTTGAAGAAGCTACAGCCCTCTCTTTACTGTTGGTTGAAGAAGCTGCAGCGTCTGAAGGTTCTGTGTTCATAGCTAGCTCCTTGTTTGGAGATGTTACCCAGACAGCCCTCTCTTTACTGTTGGTTGAAGAAGCTACAGCCCTCTCTTTGCTGTTGGTTGAAGAAGCTGCAGCGTCTGAAGGTTCTGTGTTCATAGCTAGCTCCTTGTTTGGAGATGTTACCCAGACAGCCCTCTCTTTACTGTTGGTTGAAGAAGCTGCAGCGTCTGAAGGTTCTGTGTTCTTCGCTAGCTCCTTGTTTGGAGATGTTACCCAGACAGCCCTCTCTTTACTGTTGGTTGAAGAAGCTACAGCCCTCTCTTTACTGTTGGTTGAAGAAGCTACAGCCCTCACTTTACTGTTGGTTGAAGAAGCTGCAGCGTCTGAAGGTTCTGTGTTCATAGCTAGCTCCTTGTTTGGAGATGTTACCCAGACAGCCCTCTCTTTACTGTTGGTTGAAGAAGCTACAGCCCTCTCTTTACTGTTGGTTGAAGAAGCTACAGCCCTCTCTTTACTGTTGGTTGAAGAAGCTACAGCCCTCTCTTTACTGTTGGTTGAAGAAGCTGCAGCGTCTGAAGGTTCTGTGTTCATAGCTAGCTCCTTGTTTGGAGATGTTACCCAGACAGCCCTCTCTTTACTGTTGGTTGAAGAAGCTACAGCCCTCTCTTTACTGTTGGTTGAAGAAGCTACAGCCCTCTCTTTACTGTTGGCTGAAGAAGCTGCAGCGTCTGAAGGTTCTGTGTTCATAGCTAGCTCCTTGTTTGGAGATGTTACCCAGACAGCCCTCTCTTTACTGTTGGTTGAAGAAGCTACAGCCCTCTCTTTACTGTTGGTTGAAGAAGCTACAGCCCTCTCTTTACTGTTGGTTGAAGAAGCTGCAGCGTCTGAAGGTTCTGTGTTCTTCGCTAGCTCCTTGTTTGGAGATGTTACCCAGACAGCCCTCTCTTTACTGTTGGTTGAAGAAGCTACAGCCCTCTCTTTACTGTTGGTTGAAGAAGCTGCAGCGTCTGAAGGTTCTGTGTTCATAGCTAGCTCCTTGTTTGGAGATGTTACCCAGACAGCCCTCTCTTTACTGTTGGTTGAAGAAGCTGCAGCGTCTGAAGGTTCTGTGTTCATAGCTAGCTCCTTGTTTGGAGATGTTACCCAGACAGCCCTCTCTTTACTGTTGGTTGAAGAAGCTACAGCCCTCTCTTTGCTGTTGGTTGAAGAAGCTGCAGCGTCTGAAGGTTCTGTGTTCATAGCTAGCTCCTTGTTTGGAGATGTTACCCAGACAGCCCTCTCTTTACTGTTGGTTGAAGAAGCTGCAGCGTCTGAAGGTTCTGTGTTCTTCGCTAGCTCCTTGTTTGGAGATGTTACCCAGACAGCCCTCTCTTTACTGTTGGTTGAAGAAGCTACAGCCCTCTCTTTACTGTTGGTTGAAGAAGCTACAGCCCTCACTTTACTGTTGGTTGAAGAAGCTGCAGCGTCTGAAGGTTCTGTGTTCATAGCTAGCTCCTTGTTTGGAGATGTTACCCAGACAGCCCTCTCTTTACTGTTGGTTGAAGAAGCTACAGCCCTCTCTTTACTGTTGGTTGAAGAAGCTACAGCCCTCTCTTTACTGTTGGTTGAAGAAGCTACAGCCCTCTCTTTACTGTTGGTTGAAGAAGCTGCAGCGTCTGAAGGTTCTGTGTTCATAGCTAGCTCCTTGTTTGGAGATGTTACCCAGACAGCCCTCTCTTTACTGTTGGTTGAAGAAGCTACAGCCCTCTCTTTACTGTTGGTTGAAGAAGCTACAGCCCTCTCTTTACTGTTGGCTGAAGAAGCTGCAGCGTCTGAAGGTTCTGTGTTCATAGCTAGCTCCTTGTTTGGAGATGTTACCCAGACAGCCCTCTCTTTACTGTTGGTTGAAGAAGCTACAGCCCTCTCTTTACTGTTGGTTGAAGAAGCTACAGCCCTCTCTTTACTGTTGGTTGAAGAAGCTGCAGCGTCTGAAGGTTCTGTGTTCTTCGCTAGCTCCTTGTTTGGAGATGTTACCCAGACAGCCCTCTCTTTACTGTTGGTTGAAGAAGCTACAGCCCTCTCTTTACTGTTGGTTGAAGAAGCTGCAGCGTCTGAAGGTTCTGTGTTCATAGCTAGCTCCTTGTTTGGAGATGTTACCCAGACAGCCCTCTCTTTACTGTTGGTTGAAGAAGCTGCAGCGTCTGAAGGTTCTGTGTTCATAGCTAGCTCCTTGTTTGGAGATGTTACCCAGACAGCCCTCTCTTTACTGTTGGTTGAAGAAGCTACAGCCCTCTCTTTACTGTTGGTTGAAGAAGCTGCAGCGTCTGAAGGTTCTGTGTTCATAGCTAGCTCCTTGTTTGGAGATGTTACCCAGACAGCCCTCTCTTTACTGTTGGTTGAAGAAGCTACAGCCCTCTCTTTGCTGTTGGTTGAAGAAGCTGCAGCGTCTGAAGGTTCTGTGTTCATAGCTAGCTCCTTGTTTGGAGATGTTACCCAGACAGCCCTCTCTTTACTGTTGGTTGAAGAAGCTGCAGCGTCTGAAGGTTCTGTGTTCTTCGCTAGCTCCTTGTTTGGAGATGTTACCCAGACAGCCCTCTCTTTACTGTTGGTTGAAGAAGCTACAGCCCTCTCTTTACTGTTGGTTGAAGAAGCTACAGCCCTCACTTTACTGTTGGTTGAAGAAGCTGCAGCGTCTGAAGGTTCTGTGTTCATAGCTAGCTCCTTGTTTGGAGATGTTACCCAGACAGCCCTCTCTTTACTGTTGGTTGAAGAAGCTACAGCCCTCTCTTTACTGTTGGTTGAAGAAGCTACAGCCCTCTCTTTACTGTTGGTTGAAGAAGCTACAGCCCTCTCTTTACTGTTGGTTGAAGAAGCTGCAGCGTCTGAAGGTTCTGTGTTCATAGCTAGCTCCTTGTTTGGAGATGTTACCCAGACAGCCCTCTCTTTACTGTTGGTTGAAGAAGCTACAGCCCTCTCTTTACTGTTGGTTGAAGAAGCTACAGCCCTCTCTTTACTGTTGGCTGAAGAAGCTGCAGCGTCTGAAGGTTCTGTGTTCATAGCTAGCTCCTTGTTTGGAGATGTTACCCAGACAGCCCTCTCTGTACTGTTGGTTGAAGAAGCTACAGCCCTCTCTTTACTGTTGGTTGAAGAAGCTGCAGCGTCTGAAGGTTCTGTGTTCATAGCTAGCTCCTTGTTTGGAGATGTTACCCAGACAGCCCTCTCTTTACTGTTGGTTGAAGAAGCTGCAGCGTCTGAAGGTTCTGTGTTCATAGCTAGCTCCTTGTTTGGTGATGTTACCCAGACAGCCCTCTCTTTACTGTTGGTTGAAGAAGCTACAGCCCTCTCTTTACTGTTGGTTGAAGAAGCTACAGCCCTCTCTTTACTGTTGGTTGAAGAAGCTGCAGCGTCTGAAGGTTCTGTGTTCTTCGCTAGCTCCTTGTTTGGAGATGTTACCCAAACAGCCCTCTCTTTACTGTTGGTTGAAGAAGCTACAGCCCTCTCTTTACTGTTGGTTGAAGAAGCTGCAGCGTCTGAAGGTTCTGTGTTCATAGCTAGCTCCTTGTTTGGAGATGTTACCCAGACAGCCCTCTCTTTACTGTTGGTTGAAGAAGCTGCAGCGTCTGAAGGTTCTGTGTTCTTCGCTAGCTCCTTGTTTGGAGATGTTACCCAGACAGCCCTCTCTTTACTGTTGGTTGAAGAAGCTACAGCCCTCTCTTTACTGTTGGTTGAAGAAGCTACAGCCCTCACTTTACTGTTGTTTGAAGAAGCTGCAGCGTCTGAAGGTTCTGTGTTAATAGCTAGCTCCTTGTTTGGAGATGTTACCCAGACAGCCCTCTCTTTACTGTTGGTTGAAGAAGCTACAGCCCTCTCTTTACTGTTGGTTGAAGAAGCTACAGCCCTCTCTTTACTGTTGGTTGAAGAAGCTACAGCCCTCTCTTTACTGTTGGTTGAAGAAGCTGCAGCGTCTGAAGGTTCTGTGTTCATAGCTAGCTCCTTGTTTGGAGATGTTACCCAGACAGCCCTCTCTTTACTGTTGGTTGAAGAAGCTACAGCCCTCTCTTTACTGTTGGTTGAAGAAGCTACAGCCCTCTCTTTACTGTTGGCTGAAGAAGCTGCAGCGTCTGAAGGTTCTGTGTTCATAGCTAGCTCCTTGTTTGGAGATGTTACCCAGACAGCCCTCTCTGTACTGTTGGTTGAAGAAGCTACAGCCCTCTCTTTACTGTTGGTTGAAGAAGCTGCAGCGTCTGAAGGTTCTGTGTTCATAGCTAGCTCCTTGTTTGGAGATGTTACCCAGACAGCCCTCTCTTTACTGTTGGTTGAAGAAGCTACAGCCCTCTCTTTACTGTTGGTTGAAGAAGCTACAGCCCTCTCTTTACTGTTGGTTGAAGAAGCTACAGCCCTCTCTTTACTGTTGGTTGAAGAAGCTGCAGCGTCTGAAGGTTCTGTGTTCATAGCTAGCTCCTTGTTTGGAGATGTTACCCAGACAGCCCTCTCTTTACTGTTGGTTGAAGAAGCTACAGCCCTCTCTTTACTGTTGGTTGAAGAAGCTACAGCCCTCTCTTTACTGTTGGCTGAAGAAGCTGCAGCGTCTGAAGGTTCTGTGTTCATAGCTAGCTCCTTGTTTGGAGATGTTACCCAGACAGCCCTCTCTGTACTGTTGGTTGAAGAAGCTACAGCCCTCTCTTTACTGTTGGTTGAAGAAGCTGCAGCGTCTGAAGGTTCTGTGTTCATAGCTAGCTCCTTGTTTGGAGATGTTACCCAGACAGCCCTCTCTTTACTGTTGGTTGAAGAAGCTGCAGCGTCTGAAGGTTCTGTGTTCATAGCTAGCTCCTTGTTTGGTGATGTTACCCAGACAGCCCTCTCTTTACTGTTGGTTGAAGAAGCTACAGCCCTCTCTTTACTGTTGGTTGAAGAAGCTACAGCCCTCTCTTTACTGTTGGTTGAAGAAGCTGCAGCGTCTGAAGGTTCTGTGTTCTTCGCTAGCTCCTTGTTTGGAGATGTTACCCAAACAGCCCTCTCTTTACTGTTGGTTGAAGAAGCTACAGCCCTCTCTTTACTGTTGGTTGAAGAAGCTGCAGCGTCTGAAGGTTCTGTGTTCATAGCTAGCTCCTTGTTTGGAGATGTTACCCAGACAGCCCTCTCTTTACTGTTGGTTGAAGAAGCTACAGCCCTCTCTTTACTGTTGGTTGAAGAAGCTACAGCCCTCTCTTTACTGTTGGCTGAAGAAGCTGCAGCGTCTGAAGGTTCTGTGTTCATAGCTAGCTCCTTGTTTGGAGATGTTACCCAGACAGCCCTCTCTGTACTGTTGGTTGAAGAAGCTACAGCCCTCTCTTTACTGTTGGTTGAAGAAGCTGCAGCGTCTGAAGGTTCTGTGTTCATAGCTAGCTCCTTGTTTGGAGATGTTACCCAGACAGCCCTCTCTTTACTGTTGGTTGAAGAAGCTGCAGCGTCTGAAGGTTCTGTGTTCATAGCTAGCTCCTTGTTTGGTGATGTTACCCAGACAGCCCTCTCTTTACTGTTGGTTGAAGAAGCTACAGCCCTCTCTTTACTGTTGGTTGAAGAAGCTACAGCCCTCTCTTTACTGTTGGTTGAAGAAGCTGCAGCGTCTGAAGGTTCTGTGTTCTTCGCTAGCTCCTTGTTTGGAGATGTTACCCAAACAGCCCTCTCTTTACTGTTGGTTGAAGAAGCTACAGCCCTCTCTTTACTGTTGGTTGAAGAAGCTGCAGCGTCTGAAGGTTCTGTGTTCATAGCTAGCTCCTTGTTTGGAGATGTTACCCAGACAGCCCTCTCTTTACTGTTGGTTGAAGAAGCTACAGCCCTCTTTACTGTGGTTGAAGAAGCTACAGCCCTCTCTTTACTGTTGGCTGAAGAAGCTGCAGCGTCTGAAGGTTCTGTGTTCATAGCTAGCTCCTTGTTTGGAGATGTTACCCAGACAGCCCTCTCTGTACTGTTGGTTGAAGAAGCTACAGCCCTCTCTTTACTGTTGGTTGAAGAAGCTGCAGCGTCTGAAGGTTCTGTGTTCATAGCTAGCTCCTTGTTTGGAGATGTTACCCAGACAGCCCTCTCTTTACTGTTGGTTGAAGAAGCTGCAGCGTCTGAAGGTTCTGTGTTCATAGCTAGCTCCTTGTTTGGTGATGTTACCCAGACAGCCCTCTCTTTACTGTTGGTTGAAGAAGCTACAGCCCTCTCTTTACTGTTGGTTGAAGAAGCTACAGCCCTCTCTTTACTGTTGGTTGAAGAAGCTGCAGCGTCTGAAGGTTCTGTGTTCATAGCTAGCTCCTTGTTTGGAGATGTTACCCAGACAGCCCTCTCTTTACTGTTGGTTGAAGAAGCTACAGCCCTCTCTTTACTGTTGGTTGAAGAAGCTGCAGCGTCTGAAGGTTCTGTGTTCATAGCTAGCTCCTTGTTTGGAGATGTTACCCAGACAGCCCTCTCTTTACTGTTGGTTGAAGAAGCTACAGCCCTCTCTTTACTGTTGGTTGAAGAAGCTGCAGCGTCTGAAGGTTCTGTGTTCATAGCTAGCTCCTTGTTTGGAGATGTTACCCAGACAGCCCTCTCTTTACTGTTGGTTGAAGAAGCTGCAGCGTCTGAAGGTTCTGTGTTCTGCTAGCTCCTTGTTTGGAGATGTTACCCAGACAGCCCTCTCTTTACTGTTGGTTGAAGAAGCTACAGCCCTCTCTTTACTGTTGGTTGAAGAAGCTGCAGCGTCTGAAGGTTCTGTGTTCATAGCTAGCTCCTTGTTTGGAGATGTTACCCAGACAGCCCTCTCTTTACTGTTGGTTGAAGAAGCTACAGCCCTCTCTTTACTGTTGGTTGAAGAAGCTGCAGCGTCTGAAGGTTCTGTGTTCATAGCTAGCTCCTTGTTTGGAGATGTTACCCAGACAGCCCTCTCTTTACTGTTGGTTGAAGAAGCTACAGCCCTCTCTTTACTGTTGGTTGAAGAAGCTGCAGCGTCTGAAGGTTCTGTGTTCATAGCTAGCTCCTTGTTTGGAGATGTTACCCAGACAGCCCTCTCTTTACTGTTGGTTGAAGAAGCTGCAGCGTCTGAAGGTTCTGTGTTCATAGCTAGCTCCTTGTTTGGAGATGTTACCCAGACAGCCCTCTCTTTACTGTTGGTTGAAGAAGCTACAGCCCTCTCTTTACTGTTGGTTGAAGAAGCTGCAGCGTCTGAAGGTTCTGTGTTCATAGCTAGCTCCTTGTTTGGAGATGTTACCCAGACAGCCCTCTCTTTACTGTTGGTTGAAGAGCACAGCCCTCTTTAGTTGGTTGAAGAAGCTACAGCCCTCTCTTTACTGTTGGTTGAAGAAGCTGCAGCGTCTGAAGGTTCTGTGTTCATAGCTAGCTCCTTGTTTGGAGATGTTACCCAGACAGCCCTCTCTTTACTGTTGGTTGAAGAAGCTGCAGCGTCTGAAGGTTCTGTGTTCATAGCTAGCTCCTTGTTTGGAGATGTTACCCAGACAGCCCTCTCTTTACTGTTGGTTGAAGAAGCTACAGCCCTCTCTTTACTGTTGGTTGAAGAAGCTGCAGCGTCTGAAGGTTCTGTGTTCATAGCTAGCTCCTTGTTTGGAGATGTTACCCAGACAGCCCTCTCTTTACTGTTGGTTGAAGAAGCTACAGCCCTCTCTTTACTGTTGGTTGAAGAAGCTGCAGCGTCTGAAGGTTCTGTGTTCATAGCTAGCTCCTTGTTTGGAGATGTTACCCAGACAGCCCTCTCTTTACTGTTGGTTGAAGAAGCTACAGCCCTCTCTTTACTGTTGGTTGAAGAAGCTGCAGCGTCTGAAGGTTCTGTGTTCATAGCTAGCTCCTTGTTTGGAGATGTTACCCAGACAGCCCTCTCTTTACTGTTGGTTGAAGAAGCTACAGCCCTCTCTTTACTGTTGGTTGAAGAAGCTACAGCCCTCTCTTTACTGTTGGTTGAAGAAGCTGCAGCGTCTGAAGGTTCTGTGTTCATAGCTAGCTCCTTGTTTGGAGATGTTACCCAGACAGCCCTCTCTTTACTGTTGGTTGAAGAAGCTACAGCCCTCTCTTTACTGTTGGTTGAAGAAGCTGCAGCGTCTGAAGGTTCTGTGTTCATAGCTAGCTCCTTGTTTGGAGATGTTACCCAGACAGCCCTCTCTTTACTGTTGGTTGAAGAAGCTACAGCCCTCTCTTTACTGTTGGTTGAAGAAGCTGCAGCGTCTGAAGGTTCTGTGTTCATAGCTAGCTCCTTGTTTGGAGATGTTACCCAGACAGCCCTCTCTTTACTGTTGGTTGAAGAAGCTACAGCCCTCTCTTTACTGTTGGTTGAAGAAGCTACAGCCCTCTCTTTACTGTTGGTTGAAGAAGCTACAGCCCTCTCTTTACTGTTGGTTGAAGAAGCTGCAGCGTCTGAAGGTTCTGTGTTCATAGCTAGCTCCTTGTTTGGAGATGTTACCCAGACAGCCCTCTCTTTACTGTTGGTTGAAGAAGCTACAGCCCTCTCTTTACTGTTGGTTGAAGAAGCTACAGCCCTCTCTTTACTGTTGGTTGAAGAAGCTGCAGCGTCTGAAGGTTCTGTGTTCATAGCTAGCTCCTTGTTTGGAGATGTTACCCAGACAGCCCTCTCTTTACTGTTGGTTGAAGAAGCTACAGCCCTCTCTTTACTGTTGGTTGAAGAAGCTACAGCCCTCTCTTTACTGTTGGTTGAAGAAGCTGCAGCGTCTGAAGGTTCTGTGTTCATAGCTAGCTCCTTGTTTGGAGATGTTACCCAGACAGCCCTCTCTTTACTGTTGGTTGAAGAAGCTACAGCCCTCTCTTTACTGTTGGTTGAAGAAGCTGCAGCGTCTGAAGGTTCTGTGTTCATAGCTAGCTCCTTGTTTGGAGATGTTACCCAGACAGCCCTCTCTTTACTGTTGGTTGAAGAAGCTGCAGCGTCTGAAGGTTCTGTGTTCATAGCTAGCTCCTTGTTTGGAGATGTTACCCAGACAGCCCTCTCTTTACTGTTGGTTGAAGAAGCTACAGCCCTCTCTTTACTGTTGGTTGAAGAAGCTGCAGCGTCTGAAGGTTCTGTGTTCATAGCTAGCTCCTTGTTTGGAGATGTTACCCAGACAGCCCTCTCTTTACTGTTGGTTGAAGAAGCTGCAGCGTCTGAAGGTTCTGTGTTCATAGCTAGCTCCTTGTTTGGAGATGTTACCCAGACAGCCCTCTCTTTACTGTTGGTTGAAGAAGCTACAGCCCTCTCTTTACTGTTGGTTGAAGAAGCTGCAGCGTCTGAAGGTTCTGTGTTCATAGCTAGCTCCTTGTTTGGAGATGTTACCCAGACAGCCCTCTCTTTACTGTTGGTTGAAGAAGCTACAGCCTCTCTTACTGTGGTTGAGAAGCTACAGCCCTCTCTTTACTGTTGGTTGAAGAAGCTGCAGCGTCTGAAGGTTCTGTGTTCATAGCTAGCTCCTTGTTTGGAGATGTTACCCAGACAGCCCTCTCTTTACTGTTGGTTGAAGAAGCTACAGCCCTCTCTTTACTGTTGGTTGAAGAAGCTGCAGCGTCTGAAGGTTCTGTGTTCATAGCTAGCTCCTTGTTTGGAGATGTTACCCAGACAGCCCTCTCTTTACTGTTGGTTGAAGAAGCTACAGCCCTCTCTTTACTGTTGGTTGAAGAAGCTGCAGCGTCTGAAGGTTCTGTGTTCATAGCTAGCTCCTTGTTTGGAGATGTTACCCAGACAGCCCTCTCTTTACTGTTGGTTGAAGAAGCTGCAGCGTCTGAAGGTTCTGTGTTCTTCGCTAGCTCCTTGTTTGGAGATGTTACCCAGACAGCCCTCTCTTTACTGTTGGTTGAAGAAGCTACAGCCCTCTCTTTACTGTTGGTTGAAGAAGCTGCAGCGTCTGAAGGTTCTGTGTTCATAGCTAGCTCCTTGTTTGGAGATGTTACCCAGACAGCCCTCTCTTTACTGTTGGTTGAAGAAGCTGCAGCGTCTGAAGGTTCTGTGTTCATAGCTAGCTCCTTGTTTGGAGATGTTACCCAGACAGCCCTCTCTTTACTGTTGGTTGAAGAAGCTACAGCCCTCTCTTTACTGTTGGTTGAAGAAGCTGCAGCGTCTGAAGGTTCTGTGTTCATAGCTAGCTCCTTGTTTGGAGATGTTACCCAGACAGCCCTCTCTTTACTGTTGGTTGAAGAAGCTGCAGCGTCTGAAGGTTCTGTGTTCATAGCTAGCTCCTTGTTTGGAGATGTTACCCAGACAGCCCTCTCTTTACTGTTGGTTGAAGAAGCTACAGCCCTCTCTTTACTGTTGGTTGAAGAAGCTACAGCCCTCTTTACTGTTGGTTGAAGAAGCTGCAGCGTCTGAAGGTTCTGTGTTCATAGCTAGCTCCTTGTTTGGAGATGTTACCCAGACAGCCCTCTCTTTACTGTTGGTTGAAGAAGCTACAGCCCTCTCTTTACTGTTGGTTGAAGAAGCTACAGCCCTCTCTTTACTGTTGGTTGAAGAAGCTACAGCCCCTTTAGTGGTGAGAGCGCAGCGTCTGAAGGTTCTGTGTTCATAGCTAGCTCCTTGTTTGGAGATGTTACCCAGACAGCCCTCTCTTTACTGTTGGTTGAAGAAGCTACAGCCCTCTCTTTACTGTTGGTTGAAGAAGCTACAGCCCTCTCTTTACTGTTGGTTGAAGAAGCTGCAGCGTCTGAAGGTTCTGTGTTCATAGCTAGCTCCTTGTTTGGAGATGTTACCCAGACAGCCCTCTCTTTACTGTTGGTTGAAGAAGCTACAGCCTCTCTTTACTGTTGGTTGAAGAAGCTACAGCCCTCTCTTTACTGTTGGTTGAAGAAGCTGCAGCGTCTGAAGGTTCTGTGTTCATAGCTAGCTCCTTGTTTGGAGATGTTACCCAGACAGCCCTCTCTTTACTGTTGGTTGAAGAAGCTACAGCCCTCTCTTTACTGTTGGTTGAAGAAGCTGCAGCGTCTGAAGGTTCTGTGTTCATAGCTAGCTCCTTGTTTGGAGATGTTACCCAGACAGCCCTCTCTTTACTGTTGGTTGAAGAAGCTGCAGCGTCTGAAGGTTCTGTGTTCATAGCTAGCTCCTTGTTTGGAGATGTTACCCAGACAGCCCTCTCTTTACTGTTGGTTGAAGAAGCTACAGCCCTCTCTTTACTGTTGGTTGAAGAAGCTGCAGCGTCTGAAGGTTCTGTGTTCATAGCTAGCTCCTTGTTTGGAGATGTTACCCAGACAGCCCTCTCTTTACTGTTGGTTGAAGAAGCTACAGCCCTCTCTTTACTGTTGGTTGAAGAAGCTGCAGCGTCTGAAGGTTCTGTGTTCATAGCTAGCTCCTTGTTTGGAGATGTTACCCAGACAGCCCTCTCTTTACTGTTGGTTGAAGAAGCTGCAGCGTCTGAAGGTTCTGTGTTCTTCGCTAGCTCCTTGTTTGGAGATGTTACCCAGACAGCCCTCTCTTTACTGTTGGTTGAAGAAGCTACAGCCCTCTCTTTACTGTTGGTTGAAGAAGCTACAGCCCTCACTTTACTGTTGGTTGAAGAAGCTGCAGCGTCTGAAGGTTCTGTGTTCATAGCTAGCTCCTTGTTTGGAGATGTTACCCAGACAGCCCTCTCTTTACTGTTGGTTGAAGAAGCTACAGCCCTCTCTTTACTGTTGGTTGAAGAAGCTACAGCCCTCTCTTTACTGTTGGTTGAAGAAGCTACAGCCCTCTCTTTACTGTTGGTTGAAGAAGCTGCAGCGTCTGAAGGTTCTGTGTTCATAGCTAGCTCCTTGTTTGGAGATGTTACCCAGACAGCCCTCTCTTTACTGTTGGTTGAAGAAGCTACAGCCCTCTCTTTACTGTTGGTTGAAGAAGCTACAGCCCTCTCTTTACTGTTGGCTGAAGAAGCTGCAGCGTCTGAAGGTTCTGTGTTCATAGCTAGCTCCTTGTTTGGAGATGTTACCCAGACAGCCCTCTCTGTACTGTTGGTTGAAGAAGCTACAGCCCTCTCTTTACTGTTGGTTGAAGAAGCTGCAGCGTCTGAAGGTTCTGTGTTCATAGCTAGCTCCTTGTTTGGAGATGTTACCCAGACAGCCCTCTCTTTACTGTTGGTTGAAGAAGCTGCAGCGTCTGAAGGTTCTGTGTTCATAGCTAGCTCCTTGTTTGGAGATGTTACCCAGACAGCCCTCTCTTTACTGTTGGTTGAAGAAGCTACAGCCCTCTCTTTACTGTTGGTTGAAGAAGCTACAGCCCTCTCTTTACTGTTGGTTGAAGAAGCTGCAGCGTCTGAAGGTTCTGTGTTCATAGCTAGCTCCTTGTTTGGAGATGTTACCCAGACAGCCCTCTCTTTACTGTTGGTTGAAGAAGCTACAGCCCTCTCTTTACTGTTGGTTGAAGAAGCTGCAGCGTCTGAAGGTTCTGTGTTCATAGCTAGCTCCTTGTTTGGAGATGTTACCCAGACAGCCCTCTCTTTACTGTTGGTTGAAGAAGCTGCAGCGTCTGAAGGTTCTGTGTTCATAGCTAGCTCCTTGTTTGGAGATGTTACCCAGACAGCCCTCTCTTTACTGTTGGTTGAAGAAGCTACAGCCCTCTCTTTACTGTTGGTTGAAGAAGCTACAGCCCTCACTTTACTGTTGGTTGAAGAAGCTGCAGCGTCTGAAGGTTCTGTGTTCATAGCTAGCTCCTTGTTTGGAGATGTTACCCAGACAGCCCTCTCTTTACTGTTGGTTGAAGAAGCTACAGCCCTCTCTTTACTGTTGGTTGAAGAAGCTACAGCCCTCTCTTTACTGTTGGTTGAAGAAGCTACAGCCCTCTCTTTACTGTTGGTTGAAGAAGCTGCAGCGTCTGAAGGTTCTGTGTTCATAGCTAGCTCCTTGTTTGGAGATGTTACCCAGACAGCCCTCTCTTTACTGTTGGTTGAAGAAGCTACAGCCCTCTCTTTACTGTTGGTTGAAGAAGCTACAGCCCTCTCTTTACTGTTGGTGAAGAAGCTGCAGCGTCTGAAGGTTCTGTGTTCATAGCTAGCTCCTTGTTTGGAGATGTTACCCAGACAGCCCTCTCTTTACTGTTGGTTGAAGAAGCTACAGCCCTCTCTTTACTGTTGGTTGAAGAAGCTGCAGCGTCTGAAGGTTCTGTGTTCATAGCTAGCTCCTTGTTTGGAGATGTTACCCAGACAGCCCTCTCTTTACTGTTGGTTGAAGAAGCTACAGCCCTCTCTTTACTGTTGGTTGAAGAAGCTACAGCCCTCTCTTTACTGTTGGTTGAAGAAGCTACAGCCCTCTCTTTACTGTTGGTTGAAGAAGCTGCAGCGTCTGAAGGTTCTGTGTTCATAGCTAGCTCCTTGTTTGGAGATGTTACCCAGACAGCCCTCTCTTTACTGTTGGTTGAAGAAGCTACAGCCCTCTCTTTACTGTTGGTTGAAGAAGCTACAGCCCTCTCTTTACTGTTGGTTGAAGAAGCTGCAGCGTCTGAAGGTTCTGTGTTCATAGCTAGCTCCTTGTTTGGAGATGTTACCCAGACAGCCCTCTCTTTACTGTTGGTTGAAGAAGCTACAGCCCTCTCTTTACTGTTGGTTGAAGAAGCTGCAGCTCTGAGTTCTGTGTTCAAGCTAGCTCCTTGTTGGAGAGACCAGACAGCCCTCTCTTTACTGTTGGTTGAAGAAGCTGCAGCGTCTGAAGGTTCTGTGTTCATAGCTAGCTCCTTGTTTGGAGATGTTACCCAGACAGCCCTCTCTTTACTGTTGGTTGAAGAAGCTACAGCCCTCTCTTTACTGTTGGTTGAAGAAGCTACAGCCCTCTCTTTACTGTTGGTTGAAGAAGCTGCAGCGTCTGAAGGTTCTGTGTTCATAGCTAGCTCCTTGTTTGGAGATGTTACCCAGACAGCCCTCTCTTTACTGTTGGTTGAAGAAGCTACAGCCCTCTCTTTACTGTTGGTTGAAGAAGCTACAGCCCTCTCTTTACTGTTGGTTGAAGAAGCTGCAGCGTCTGAAGGTTCTGTGTTCATAGCTAGCTCCTTGTTTGGAGATGTTACCCAGACAGCCCTCTCTTTACTGTTGGTTGAAGAAGCTACAGCCCTCTCTTTACTGTTGGTTGAAGAAGCTGCAGCGTCTGAAGGTTCTGTGTTCATAGCTAGCTCCTTGTTTGGAGATGTTACCCAGACAGCCCTCTCTTTACTGTTGGTTGAAGAAGCTGCAGCGTCTGAAGGTTCTGTGTTCATAGCTAGCTCCTTGTTTGGAGATGTTACCCAGACAGCCCTCTCTTTACTGTTGGTTGAAGAAGCTACAGCCCTCTCTTTACTGTTGGTTGAAGAAGCTGCAGCGTCTGAAGGTTCTGTGTTCATAGCTAGCTCCTTGTTTGGAGATGTTACCCAGACAGCCCTCTCTTTACTGTTGGTTGAAGAAGCTACAGCCCTCTCTTTACTGTTGGTTGAAGAAGCTGCAGCGTCTGAAGGTTCTGTGTTCATAGCTAGCTCCTTGTTTGGAGATGTTACCCAGACAGCCCTCTCTTTACTGTTGGTTGAAGAAGCTGCAGCGTCTGAAGGTTCTGTGTTCATAGCTAGCTCCTTGTTTGGAGATGTTACCCAGACAGCCCTCTCTTTACTGTTGGTTGAAGAAGCTACAGCCCTCTCTTTACTGTTGGTTGAAGAAGCTGCAGCGTCTGAAGGTTCTGTGTTCATAGCTAGCTCCTTGTTTGGAGATGTTACCCAGACAGCCCTCTCTTTACTGTTGGTTGAAGAAGCTACAGCCCTCTTACTGTGGTGAAGAAGCTACAGCCCTCTCTTTACTGTTGGTTGAAGAAGCTGCAGCGTCTGAAGGTTCTGTGTTCATAGCTAGCTCCTTGTTTGGAGATGTTACCCAGACAGCCCTCTCTTTACTGTTGGTTGAAGAAGCTACAGCCCTCTCTTTACTGTGGTTGAAGAAGCTACAGCCCTCTCTTTACTGTTGGTTGAAGAAGCTGCAGCGTCTGAAGGTTCTGTGTTCATAGCTAGCTCCTTGTTTGGAGATGTTACCCAGACAGCCCTCTCTTTACTGTTGGTTGAAGAAGCTGCAGCGTCTGAAGGTTCTGTGTTCATAGCTAGCTCCTTGTTTGGAGATGTTACCCAGACAGCCCTCTCTTTACTGTTGGTTGAAGAAGCTACAGCCCTCTCTTTACTGTTGGTTGAAGAAGCTGCAGCGTCTGAAGGTTCTGTGTTCATAGCTAGCTCCTTGTTTGGAGATGTTACCCAGACAGCCTCTCTTACTGTGGTGAGAAGCTACAGCCCTCTCTTTACTGTTGGTTGAAGAAGCTACAGCCCTCTCTTTACTGTTGGTTGAAGAAGCTGCAGCGTCTGAAGGTTCTGTGTTCATAGCTAGCTCCTTGTTTGGAGATGTTACCCAGACAGCCCTCTCTTTACTGTTGGTTGAAGAAGCTACAGCCCTCTCTTTACTGTTGGTTGAAGAAGCTACAGCCCTCTCTTTACTGTTGGTTGAAGAAGCTGCAGCGTCTGAAGGTTCTGTGTTCATAGCTAGCTCCTTGTTTGGAGATGTTACCCAGACAGCCCTCTCTTTACTGTTGGTTGAGAAGAAGCCTCAGGGGAGCTACAGCCCTCTCTTTACTGTTGGTTGAAGAAGCTGCAGCGTCTGAAGGTTCTGTGTTCATAGCTAGCTCCTTGTTTGGAGATGTTACCCAGACAGCCCTCTCTTTACTGTTGGTTGAAGAAGCTACAGCCCTCTCTTTACTGTTGGTTGAAGAAGCTACAGCCCTCTCTTTACTGTTGGTTGAAGAAGCTGCAGCGTCTGAAGGTTCTGTGTTCATAGCTAGCTCCTTGTTTGGAGATGTTACCCAGACAGCCCTCTCTTTACTGTTGGTTGAAGAAGCTACAGCCCTCTCTTTACTGTTGGTTGAAGAAGCTGCAGCGTCTGAAGGTTCTGTGTTCATAGCTAGCTCCTTGTTTGGAGATGTTACCCAGACAGCCCTCTCTTTACTGTTGGTTGAAGAAGCTACAGCCCTCTCTTTACTGTTGGTTGAAGAAGCTACAGCCTCTCTTACTGTGGTTGAAGAAGCTGCAGCGTCTGAAGGTTCTGTGTTCATAGCTAGCTCCTTGTTTGGAGATGTTACCCAGACAGCCCTCTCTTTACTGTTGGTTGAAGAAGCTGCAGCGTCTGAAGGTTCTGTGTTCATAGCTAGCTCCTTGTTTGGAGATGTTACCCAGACAGCCCTCTCTTTACTGTTGGTTGAAGAAGCTACAGCCCTCTCTTTACTGTTGGTTGAAGAAGCTGCAGCGTCTGAAGGTTCTGTGTTCATAGCTAGCTCCTTGTTTGGAGATGTTACCCAGACAGCCCTCTCTTTACTGTTGGTTGAAGAAGCTACAGCCCTCTCTTTACTGTTGGTTGAAGAAGCTGCAGCGTCTGAAGGTTCTGTGTTCATAGCTAGCTCCTTGTTTGGAGATGTTACCCAGACAGCCCTCTCTTTACTGTTGGTTGAAGAAGCTACAGCCCTCTCTTTACTGTGGTTGAAGAAGCTACAGCCCTCTCTTTACTGTTGGTTGAAGAAGCTGCAGCGTCTGAAGGTTCTGTGTTCATAGCTAGCTCCTTGTTTGGAGATGTTACCCAGACAGCCCTCTCTTTACTGTTGGTTGAAGAAGCTACAGCCCTCTCTTTACTGTTGGTTGAAGAAGCTACAGCCCTCTCTGTAAGGTGTCTGGTGTGTCATAGCTAGCTCCTTGTTTGGAGATGTTACCCAGACAGCCCTCTCTTTACTGTTGGTTGAAGAAGCTACAGCCCTCTCTTTACTGTTGGTTGAAGAAGCTGCAGCGTCTGAAGGTTCTGTGTTCATAGCTAGCTCCTTGTTTGGAGATGTTACCCAGACAGCCCTCTCTTTACTGTTGGTTGAAGAAGCTACAGCCCTCTCTTTACTGTTGGTTGAAGAAGCTGCAGCGTCTGAAGGTTCTGTGTTCATAGCTAGCTCCTTGTTTGGAGATGTTACCCAGACAGCCCTCTCTTTACTGTTGGTTGAAGAAGCTGCAGCGTCTGAAGGTTCTGTGTTCATAGCTAGCTCCTTGTTTGGAGATGTTACCCAGACAGCCCTCTCTTTACTGTTGGTTGAAGAAGCTACAGCCCTCTCTTTACTGTTGGTTGAAGAAGCTGCAGCGTCTGAAGGTTCTGTGTTCATAGCTAGCTCCTTGTTTGGAGATGTTACCCAGACAGCCCTCTCTTTACTGTTGGTTGAAGAAGCTACAGCCCTCTCTTTACTGTTGGTTGAAGAAGCTGCAGCGTCTGAAGGTTCTGTGTTCATAGCTAGCTCCTTGTTTGGAGATGTTACCCAGACAGCCCTCTCTTTACTGTTGGTTGAAGAAGCTGCAGCGTCTGAAGGTTCTGTGTTCATAGCTAGCTCCTTGTTTGGAGATGTTACCCAGACAGCCCTCTCTTTACTGTTGGTTGAAGAAGCTACAGCCCTCTCTTTACTGTTGGTTGAAGAAGCTGCAGCGTCTGAAGGTTCTGTGTTCATAGCTAGCTCCTTGTTTGGAGATGTTACCCAGACAGCCCTCTCTTTACTGTTGGTTGAAGAAGCTGCAGCGTCTGAAGGTTCTGTGTTCATAGCTAGCTCCTTGTTTGGAGATGTTACCCAGACAGCCCTCTCTTTACTGTTGGTTGAAGAAGCTACAGCCCTCTCTTTACTGTTGGTTGAAGAAGCTGCAGCGTCTGAAGGTTCTGTGTTCATAGCTAGCTCCTTGTTTGGAGATGTTACCCAGACAGCCCTCTCTTTACTGTTGGTTGAAGAAGCTACAGCCCTCTCTTTACTGTTGGTTGAAGAAGCTACAGCCCTCTCTTTACTGTTGGTTGAAGAAGCTGCAGCGTCTGAAGGTTCTGTGTTCATAGCTAGCTCCTTGTTTGGAGATGTTACCCAGACAGCCCTCTCTTTACTGTTGGTTGAAGAAGCTACAGCCCTCTCTTTACTGTTGGTTGAAGAAGCTACAGCCTCTCTTTACTGTTGGTTGAAGAAGCTGCAGCGTCTGAAGGTTCTGTGTTCATAGCTAGCTCCTTGTTTGGAGATGTTACCCAGACAGCCCTCTCTTTACTGTTGGTTGAAGAAGCTACAGCCCTCTCTTTACTGTTGGTTGAAGAAGCTGCAGCGTCTGAAGGTTCTGTGTTCATAGCTAGCTCCTTGTTTGGAGATGTTACCCAGACAGCCCTCTCTTTACTGTTGGTTGAAGAAGCTACAGCCCTCTCTTTACTGTTGGTTGAAGAAGCTGCAGCGTCTGAAGGTTCTGTGTTCATAGCTAGCTCCTTGTTTGGAGATGTTACCCAGACAGCCCTCTCTTTACTGTTGGTTGAAGAAGCTACAGCCCTCTCTTTACTGTTGGTTGAAGAAGCTGCAGCGTCTGAAGGTTCTGTGTTCATAGCTAGCTCCTTGTTTGGAGATGTTACCCAGACAGCCCTCTCTTTACTGTTGGTTGAAGAAGCTGCAGCGTCTGAAGGTTCTGTGTTCATAGCTAGCTCCTTGTTTGGAGATGTTACCCAGACAGCCCTCTCTTTACTGTTGGTTGAAGAAGCTACAGCCCTCTCTTTACTGTTGGTTGAAGAAGCTGCAGCGTCTGAAGGTTCTGTGTTCATAGCTAGCTCCTTGTTTGGAGATGTTACCCAGACAGCCCTCTCTTTACTGTTGGTTGAAGAAGCTACAGCCCTCTCTTTACTGTTGGTTGAAGAAGCTGCAGCGTCTGAAGGTTCTGTGTTCATAGCTAGCTCCTTGTTTGGAGATGTTACCCAGACAGCCCTCTCTTTACTGTTGGTTGAAGAAGCTGCAGCGTCTGAAGGTTCTGTGTTCATAGCTAGCTCCTTGTTTGGAGATGTTACCCAGACAGCCCTCTCTTTACTGTTGGTTGAAGAAGCTACAGCCCTCTCTTTACTGTTGGTTGAAGAAGCTGCAGCGTCTGAAGGTTCTGTGTTCATAGCTAGCTCCTTGTTTGGAGATGTTACCCAGACAGCCCTCTCTTTACTGTTGGTTGAAGAAGCTGCAGCGTCTGAAGGTTCTGTGTTCATAGCTAGCTCCTTGTTTGGAGATGTTACCCAGACAGCCCTCTCTTTACTGTTGGTTGAAGAAGCTACAGCCCTCTCTTTACTGTTGGTTGAAGAAGCTGCAGCGTCTGAAGGTTCTGTGTTCATAGCTAGCTCCTTGTTTGGAGATGTTACCCAGACAGCCCTCTCTTAGGTACGCCCTCTTTACTGTTGGTTGAAGAAGCTACAGCCCTCTCTTTACTGTTGGTTGAAGAAGCTGCAGCGTCTGAAGGTTCTGTGTTCATAGCTAGCTCCTTGTTTGGAGATGTTACCCAGACAGCCCTCTCTTTACTGTTGGTTGAAGAAGCTACAGCCCTCTTCTGTGTGAAGCTACAGCCCTCTTGTTGGTTGAAGAAGCTGCAGCGTCTGAAGGTTCTGTGTTCATAGCTAGCTCCTTGTTTGGAGATGTTACCCAGACAGCCCTCTCTTTACTGTTGGTTGAAGAAGCTACAGCCCTCTCTTTACTGTTGGTTGAAGAAGCTGCAGCGTCTGAAGGTTCTGTGTTCATAGCTAGCTCCTTGTTTGGAGATGTTACCCAGACAGCCCTCTCTTTACTGTTGGTTGAAGAAGCTACAGCCCTCTCTTTACTGTTGGTTGAAGAAGCTGCAGCGTCTGAAGGTTCTGTGTTCATAGCTAGCTCCTTGTTTGGAGATGTTACCCAGACAGCCCTCTCTTACTGTGGTGAAGAAGCTACAGCCCTCTTTACTGTTGGTTGAAGAAGCTACAGCCCTCTCTTTACTGTTGGTTGAAGAAGCTGCAGCGTCTGAAGGTTCTGTGTTCATAGCTAGCTCCTTGTTTGGAGATGTTACCCAGACAGCCCTCTCTTTACTGTTGGTTGAAGAAGCTACAGCCCTCTCTTTACTGTTGGTTGAAGAAGCTGCAGCGTCTGAAGGTTCTGTGTTCATAGCTAGCTCCTTGTTTGGAGATGTTACCCAGACAGCCCTCTCTTTACTGTTGGTTGAAGAAGCTACAGCCCTCTCTTTACTGTTGGTTGAAGAAGCTACAGCCCTCTCTTTACTGTTGGTTGAAGAAGCTGCAGCGTCTGAAGGTTCTGTGTTCATAGCTAGCTCCTTGTTTGGAGATGTTACCCAGACAGCCCTCTCTTTACTGTTGGTTGAAGAAGCTACAGCCCTCTCTTTACTGTGGTTGAAGAAGCTACAGCCCTCTCTTTACTGTTGGTTGAAGAAGCTGCAGCGTCTGAAGGTTCTGTGTTCATAGCTAGCTCCTTGTTTGGAGATGTTACCCAGACAGCCCTCTCTTTACTGTTGGTTGAAGAAGCTACAGCCCTCTCTTTACTGTTGGTTGAAGAAGCTGCAGCGTCTGAAGGTTCTGTGTTCATAGCTAGCTCCTTGTTTGGAGATGTTACCCAGACAGCCCTCTCTTTACTGTTGGTTGAAGAAGCTACAGCCCTCTCTTTACTGTTGGTTGAAGAAGCTCAGCGTCTGAGCTGTTAAGCTAGCTCCTTGTTGGAAGAAGACAGCCCTCTCTTTACTGTTGGTTGAAGAAGCTGCAGCGTCTGAAGGTTCTGTGTTCATAGCTAGCTCCTTGTTTGGAGATGTTACCCAGACAGCCCTCTCTTTACTGTTGGTTGAAGAAGCTACAGCCCTCTCTTTACTGTTGGTTGAAGAAGCTGCAGCGTCTGAAGGTTCTGTGTTCATAGCTAGCTCCTTGTTTGGAGATGTTACCCAGACAGCCCTCTCTTTACTGTTGGTTGAAGAAGCTACAGCCCTCTCTTTACTGTTGGTTGAAGAAGCTACAGCCCTCTCTTTACTGTTGGTTGAAGAAGCTGCAGCGTCTGAAGGTTCTGTGTTCATAGCTAGCTCCTTGTTTGGAGATGTTACCCAGACAGCCCTCTCTTTACTGTTGGTTGAAGAAGCTGCAGCGTCTGAAGGTTCTGTGTTCATAGCTAGCTCCTTGTTTGGAGATGTTACCCAGACAGCCCTCTCTTTACTGTTGGTTGAAGAAGCTACAGCCCTCTCTTTACTGTTGGTTGAAGAAGCTGCAGCGTCTGAAGGTTCTGTGTTCATAGCTAGCTCCTTGTTTGGAGATGTTACCCAGACAGCCCTCTCTTTACTGTTGGTTGAAGAAGCTACAGCCCTCTCTTTACTGTTGGTTGAAGAAGCTGCAGCGTCTGAAGGTTCTGTGTTCATAGCTAGCTCCTTGTTTGGAGATGTTACCCAGACAGCCCTCTCTTTACTGTTGGTTGAAGAAGCTACAGCCCTCTCTTTACTGTTGGTTGAAGAAGCTGCAGCGTCTGAAGGTTCTGTGTTCATAGCTAGCTCCTTGTTTGGAGATGTTACCCAGACAGCCCTCTCTTTACTGTTGGTTGAAGAAGCTGCAGCGTCTGAAGGTTCTGTGTTCATAGCTAGCTCCTTGTTTGGAGATGTTACCCAGACAGCCCTCTCTTTACTGTTGGTTGAAGAAGCTACAGCCCTCTCTTTACTGTTGGTTGAAGAAGCTGCAGCGTCTGAAGGTTCTGTGTTCATAGCTAGCTCCTTGTTTGGAGATGTTACCCAGACAGCCCTCTCTTTACTGTTGGTTGAAGAAGCTACAGCCCTCTCTTTACTGTTGTTGAAGAAGCTACAGCCCTCTCTTTACTGTTGGTTGAAGAAGCTGCAGCGTCTGAAGGTTCTGTGTTCATAGCTAGCTCCTTGTTTGGAGATGTTACCCAGACAGCCCTCTCTTTACTGTTGGTTGAAGAAGCTACAGCCCTCTCTTTACTGTTGGTTGAAGAAGCTGCAGCGTCTGAAGGTTCTGTGTTCATAGCTAGCTCCTTGTTTGGAGATGTTACCCAGACAGCCCTCTCTTTACTGTTGGTTGAAGAAGCTACAGCCCTCTCTTTACTGTTGGTTGAAGAAGCTGCAGCGTCTGAAGGTTCTGTGTTCATAGCTAGCTCCTTGTTTGGAGATGTTACCCAGACAGCCCTCTCTTTACTGTTGGTTGAAGAAGCTACAGCCCTCTCTTTACTGTTGGTTGAAGAAGCTGCAGCGTCTGAAGGTTCTGTGTTCATAGCTAGCTCCTTGTTTGGAGATGTTACCCAGACAGCCCTCTCTTTACTGTTGGTTGAAGAAGCTACAGCCCTCTCTTTACTGTTGGTTGAAGAAGCTGCAGCGTCTGAAGGTTCTGTGTTCATAGCTAGCTCCTTGTTTGGAGATGTTACCCAGACAGCCCTCTCTTTACTGTTGGTTGAAGAAGCTGCAGCGTCTGAAGGTTCTGTGTTCATAGCTAGCTCCTTGTTTGGAGATGTTACCCAGACAGCCCTCTCTTTACTGTTGGTTGAAGAAGCTACAGCCCTCTCTTTACTGTTGGTTGAAGAAGCTGCAGCGTCTGAAGGTTCTGTGTTCATAGCTAGCTCCTTGTTTGGAGATGTTACCCAGACAGCCCTCTCTTTACTGTTGGTTGAAGAAGCTACAGCCCTCTCTTTACTGTTGGTTGAAGAAGCTACAGCCCTCTCTTTACTGTTGGTTGAAGAAGCTGCAGCGTCTGAAGGTTCTGTGTTCATAGCTAGCTCCTTGTTTGGAGATGTTACCCAGACAGCCCTCTCTTTACTGTTGGTTGAAGAAGCTACAGCCCTCTCTTTACTGTTGGTTGAAGAAGCTGCAGCGTCTGAAGGTTCTGTGTTCATAGCTAGCTCCTTGTTTGGAGATGTTACCCAGACAGCCCTCTCTTTACTGTTGGTTGAAGAAGCTACAGCCCTCTCTTTACTGTTGGTTGAAGAAGCTGCAGCGTCTGAAGGTTCTGTGTTCATAGCTAGCTCCTTGTTTGGAGATGTTACCCAGACAGCCCTCTCTTTACTGTTGGTTGAAGAAGCTACAGCCCTCTCTTTACTGTTGGTTGAAGAAGCTACAGCCCTCTTTACTGTTGGTGAGAGCTACGCCCTCTCTTACTGTTGGTTGAAGAAGCTGCAGCGTCTGAAGGTTCTGTGTTCATAGCTAGCTCCTTGTTTGGAGATGTTACCCAGACAGCCCTCTCTTTACTGTTGGTTGAAGAAGCTACAGCCCTCTCTTTACTGTTGGTTGAAGAAGCTGCAGCGTCTGAAGGTTCTGTGTTCATAGCTAGCTCCTTGTTTGGAGATGTTACCCAGACAGCCCTCTCTTTACTGTTGGTTGAAGAAGCTACAGCCCTCTTTACTGTGGTTGAAGAAGCTACAGCCCTCTCTTTACTGTTGGTTGAAGAAGCTGCAGCGTCTGAAGGTTCTGTGTTCATAGCTAGCTCCTTGTTTGGAGATGTTACCCAGACAGCCCTCTCTTTACTGTTGGTTGAAGAAGCTGCAGCGTCTGAAGGTTCTGTGTTCATAGCTAGCTCCTTGTTTGGAGATGTTACCCAGACAGCCCTCTCTTTACTGTTGGTTGAAGAAGCTACAGCCCTCTCTTTACTGTTGGTTGAAGAAGCTGCAGCGTCTGAAGGTTCTGTGTTCATAGCTAGCTCCTTGTTTGGAGATGTTACCCAGACAGCCCTCTCTTTACTGTTGGTTGAAGAAGCTACAGCCCTCTCTTTACTGTTGGTTGAAGAAGCTGCAGCGTCTGAAGGTTCTGTGTTCATAGCTAGCTCCTTGTTTGGAGATGTTACCCAGACAGCCCTCTCTTTACTGTTGGTTGAAGAAGCTACAGCCCTCTCTTTACTGTTGGTTGAAGAAGCTGCAGCGTCTGAAGGTTCTGTGTTCATAGCTAGCTCCTTGTTTGGAGATGTTACCCAGACAGCCCTCTCTTTACTGTTGGTTGAAGAAGCTGCAGCGTCTGAAGGTTCTGTGTTCATAGCTAGCTCCTTGTTTGGAGATGTTACCCAGACAGCCCTCTCTTTACTGTTGGTTGAAGAAGCTACAGCCCTCTCTTTACTGTTGGTTGAAGAAGCTGCAGCGTCTGAAGGTTCTGTGTTCATAGCTAGCTCCTTGTTTGGAGATGTTACCCAGACAGCCCTCTCTTTACTGTTGGTTGAAGAAGCTACAGCCCTCTCTTACTGAAGGTTCTGTGTTCATAGCTAGCTCCTTGTTTGGAGATGTTACCCAGACAGCCCTCTCTTTACTGTTGGTTGAAGAAGCTGCAGCGTCTGAAGGTTCTGTGTTCATAGCTAGCTCCTTGTTTGGAGATGTTACCCAGACAGCCCTCTCTTTACTGTTGGTTGAAGAAGCTACAGCCCTCTCTTTACTGTTGGTTGAAGAAGCTGCAGCGTCTGAAGGTTCTGTGTTCATAGCTAGCTCCTTGTTTGGAGATGTTACCCAGACAGCCCTCTCTTTACTGTTGGTTGAAGAAGCTACAGCCCTCTCTTTACTGTTGGTTGAAGAAGCTGCAGCGTCTGAAGGTTCTGTGTTCATAGCTAGCTCCTTGTTTGGAGATGTTACCCAGACAGCCCTCTCTTTACTGTTGGTTGAAGAAGCTACAGCCCTCTCTTTACTGTTGGTTGAAGAAGCTGCAGCGTCTGAAGGTTCTGTGTTCATAGCTAGCTCCTTGTTTGGAGATGTTACCCAGACAGCCCTCTCTTTACTGTTGGTTGAAGAAGCTACAGCCCTCTCTTTACTGAAGGTTCTGTGTTCATAGCTAGCTCCTTGTTTGGAGATGTTACCCAGACAGCCCTCTCTTTACTGTTGGTTGAAGAAGCTGCAGCGTCTGAAGGTTCTGTGTTCATAGCTAGCTCCTTGTTTGGAGATGTTACCCAGACAGCCCTCTCTTTACTGTTGGTTGAAGAAGCTACAGCCCTCTCTTTACTGTTGGTTGAAGAAGCTGCAGCGTCTGAAGGTTCTGTGTTCATAGCTAGCTCCTTGTTTGGAGATGTTACCCAGACAGCCCTCTCTTTACTGTTGGTTGAAGAAGCTACAGCCCTCTCTTTACTGTTGGTTGAAGAAGCTGCAGCGTCTGAAGGTTCTGTGTTCATAGCTAGCTCCTTGTTTGGAGATGTTACCCAGACAGCCCTCTCTTTACTGTTGGTTGAAGAAGCTACAGCCCTCTCTTTACTGTTGGTTGAAGAAGCTACAGCCCTCTCTTTACTGTTGGTTGAAGAAGCTGCAGCGTCTGAAGGTTCTGTGTTCATAGCTAGCTCCTTGTTTGGAGATGTTACCCAGACAGCCCTCTCTTTACTGTTGGTTGAAGAAGCTACAGCCCTCTCTTTACTGTTGGTTGAAGAAGCTGCAGCGTCTGAAGGTTCTGTGTTCATAGCTAGCTCCTTGTTTGGAGATGTTACCCAGACAGCCCTCTCTTTACTGTTGGTTGAAGAAGCTACAGCCCTCTCTTTACTGTTGGTTGAAGAAGCTACAGCCCTCTCTTTACTGTTGTTGAAGAAGCTACAGCCCTCTCTTTACTGTTGGTTGAAGAAGCTGCAGCGTCTGAAGGTTCTGTGTTCATAGCTAGCTCCTTGTTTGGAGATGTTACCCAGACAGCCCTCTCTTTACTGTTGGTTGAAGAAGCTACAGCCCTCTCTTTACTGTTGGTTGAAGAAGCTACAGCCCTCTCTTTACTGTTGGTTGAAGAAGCTGCAGCGTCTGAAGGTTCTGTGTTCATAGCTAGCTCCTTGTTTGGAGATGTTACCCAGACAGCCCTCTCTTTACTGTTGGTTGAAGAAGCTACAGCCCTCTCTTTACTGTTGGTTGAAGAAGCTGCAGCGTCTGAAGGTTCTGTGTTCATAGCTAGCTCCTTGTTTGGAGATGTTACCCAGACAGCCCTCTCTTTACTGTTGGTTGAAGAAGCTACAGCCCTCTTTACTGTTGGTTGAAGAAGCTACAGCCCTCTCTTTACTGTTGGTTGAAGAAGCTGCAGCGTCTGAAGGTTCTGTGTTCATAGCTAGCTCCTTGTTTGGAGATGTTACCCAGACAGCCCTCTCTTTACTGTTGGTTGAAGAAGCTACAGCCCTCTCTTTACTGTTGGTTGAAGAAGCTGCAGCGTCTGAAGGTTCTGTGTTCATAGCTAGCTCCTTGTTTGGAGATGTTACCCAGACAGCCCTCTCTTTACTGTTGGTTGAAGAAGCTACAGCCCTCTCTTTACTGTTGGTTGAAGAAGCTGCAGCGTCTGAAGGTTCTGTGTTCATAGCTAGCTCCTTGTTTGGAGATGTTACCCAGACAGCCCTCTCTTTACTGTTGGTTGAAGAAGCTGCAGCGTCTGAAGGTTCTGTGTTCATAGCTAGCTCCTTGTTTGGAGATGTTACCCAGACAGCCCTCTCTTTACTGTTGGTTGAAGAAGCTACAGCCCTCTCTTTACTGTTGGTTGAAGAAGCTGCAGCGTCTGAAGGTTCTGTGTTCATAGCTAGCTCCTTGTTTGGAGATGTTACCCAGACAGCCCTCTCTTTACTGTTGGTTGAAGAAGCTACAGCCCTCTCTTTACTGTTGGTTGAAGAAGCTACAGCCCTCTCTTTACTGTTGGTTGAAGAAGCTGCAGCGTCTGAAGGTTCTGTGTTCATAGCTAGCTCCTTGTTTGGAGATGTTACCCAGACAGCCCTCTCTTTACTGTTGGTTGAAGAAGCTACAGCCCTCTCTTTACTGTTGGTTGAAGAAGCTGCAGCGTCTGAAGGTTCTGTGTTCATAGCTAGCTCCTTGTTTGGAGATGTTACCCAGACAGCCCTCTCTTTACTGTTGGTTGAAGAAGCTACAGCCCTCTCTTTACTGTTGGTTGAAGAAGCTGCAGCGTCTGAAGGTTCTGTGTTCATAGCTAGCTCCTTGTTTGGAGATGTTACCCAGACAGCCCTCTCTTTACTGTTGGTTGAAGAAGCTGCAGCGTCTGAAGGTTCTGTGTTCATAGCTAGCTCCTTGTTTGGAGATGTTACCCAGACAGCCCTCTCTTTACTGTTGGTTGAAGAAGCTACAGCCCTCTCTTTACTGTTGGTTGAAGAAGCTGCAGCGTCTGAAGGTTCTGTGTTCATAGCTAGCTCCTTGTTTGGAGATGTTACCCAGACAGCCCTCTCTTTACTGTTGGTTGAAGAAGCTGCAGCGTCTGAAGGTTCTGTGTTCATAGCTAGCTCCTTGTTTGGAGATGTTACCCAGACAGCCCTCTCTTTACTGTTGGTTGAAGAAGCTACAGCCCTCTCTTTACTGTTGGTTGAAGAAGCTGCAGCGTCTGAAGGTTCTGTGTTCATAGCTAGCTCCTTGTTTGGAGATGTTACCCAGACAGCCCTCTCTTTACTGTTGGTTGAAGAAGCTACAGCCCTCTCTTTACTGTTGGTTGAAGAAGCTGCAGCGTCTGAAGGTTCTGTGTTCATAGCTAGCTCCTTGTTTGGAGATGTTACCCAGACAGCCCTCTCTTTACTGTTGGTTGAAGAAGCTACAGCCCTCTCTTTACTGTTGGTTGAAGAAGCTGCAGCGTCTGAAGGTTCTGTGTTCATAGCTAGCTCCTTGTTTGGAGATGTTACCCAGACAGCCCTCTCTTTACTGTTGGTTGAAGAAGCTACAGCCCTCTCTTTACTGTTGGTTGAAGAAGCTACAGCCCTCTCTTTACTGTTGGTTGAAGAAGCTGCAGCGTCTGAAGGTTCTGTGTTCATAGCTAGCTCCTTGTTTGGAGATGTTACCCAGACAGCCCTCTCTTTACTGTTGGTTGAAGAAGCTACAGCCCTCTCTTTACTGTTGGTTGAAGAAGCTGCAGCGTCTGAAGGTTCTGTGTTCATAGCTAGCTCCTTGTTTGGAGATGTTACCCAGACAGCCCTCTCTTTACTGTTGGTTGAAGAAGCTACAGCCCTCTCTTTACTGTTGGTTGAAGAAGCTGCAGCGTCTGAAGGTTCTGTGTTCATAGCTAGCTCCTTGTTTGGAGATGTTACCCAGACAGCCCTCTCTTTACTGTTGGTTGAAGAAGCTGCAGCGTCTGAAGGTTCTGTGTTCATAGCTAGCTCCTTGTTTGGAGATGTTACCCAGACAGCCCTCTCTTTACTGTTGGTTGAAGAAGCTACAGCCCTCTCTTTACTGTTGGTTGAAGAAGCTGCAGCGTCTGAAGGTTCTGTGTTCATAGCTAGCTCCTTGTTTGGAGATGTTACCCAGACAGCCCTCTCTTTACTGTTGGTTGAAGAAGCTACAGCCCTCTCTTTACTGTTGGTTGAAGAAGCTACAGCCCTCTCTTTACTGTTGGTTGAAGAAGCTGCAGCGTCTGAAGGTTCTGTGTTCATAGCTAGCTCCTTGTTTGGAGATGTTACCCAGACAGCCCTCTCTTTACTGTTGGTTGAAGAAGCTACAGCCCTCTCTTTACGTGGTTGAAGAAGCTACAGCCCTCTTTACTGTTGGTTGAAGAAGCTGCAGCGTCTGAAGGTTCTGTGTTCATAGCTAGCTCCTTGTTTGGAGATGTTACCCAGACAGCCCTCTCTTTACTGTTGGTTGAAGAAGCTACAGCCCTCTCTTTACTGTTGGTTGAAGAAGCTGCAGCGTCTGAAGGTTCTGTGTTCATAGCTAGCTCCTTGTTTGGAGATGTTACCCAGACAGCCCTCTCTTTACTGTTGGTTGAAGAAGCTGCAGCGTCTGAAGGTTCTGTGTTCATAGCTAGCTCCTTGTTTGGAGATGTTACCCAGACAGCCCTCTCTTTACTGTTGGTTGAAGAAGCTACAGCCCTCTCTTTACTGTTGGTTGAAGAAGCTGCAGCGTCTGAAGGTTCTGTGTTCATAGCTAGCTCCTTGTTTGGAGATGTTACCCAGACAGCCCTCTCTTTACTGTTGGTTGAAGAAGCTACAGCCCTCTCTTTACTGTTGGTTGAAGAAGCTGCAGCGTCTGAAGGTTCTGTGTTCATAGCTAGCTCCTTGTTTGGAGATGTTACCCAGACAGCCCTCTCTTTACTGTTGGTTGAAGAAGCTACAGCCCTCTCTTTACTGTTGGTTGAAGAAGCTGCAGCGTCTGAAGGTTCTGTGTTCATAGCTAGCTCCTTGTTTGGAGATGTTACCCAGACAGCCCTCTCTTTACTGTTGGTTGAAGAAGCTGCAGCGTCTGAAGGTTCTGTGTTCATAGCTAGCTCCTTGTTTGGAGATGTTACCCAGACAGCCCTCTCTTTACTGTTGGTTGAAGAAGCTACAGCCCTCTCTTTACTGTTGGTTGAAGAAGCTACAGCCCTCTCTTTACTGTTGGTTGAAGAAGCTGCAGCGTCTGAAGGTTCTGTGTTCATAGCTAGCTCCTTGTTTGGAGATGTTACCCAGACAGCCCTCTCTTTACTGTTGGTTGAAGAAGCTACAGCCCTCTCTTTACTGTTGGTTGAAGAAGCTACAGCCCTCTCTTTACTGTTGGTTGAAGAAGCTGCAGCGTCTGAAGGTTCTGTGTTCATAGCTAGCTCCTTGTTTGGAGATGTTACCCAGACAGCCCTCTCTTTACTGTTGGTTGAAGAAGCTACAGCCCTCTCTTTACTGTTGGTTGAAGAAGCTACAGCCCTCTCTTTACTGTTGGTTGGAGAAGCTACGGCCCTCTCTTTACTGTTGGTTGAAGAAGCTGCAGCGTCTGAAGGTTCTGTGTTCATAGCTAGCTCCTTGTTTGGAGATGTTACCCAGACAGCCCTCTCTTTACTGTTGGTTGAAGAAGCTACAGCCCTCTCTTTACTGTTGGTTGAAGAAGCTGAAGCGTCTGAAGGTTCTGTGTTCATAGCTAGCTCCTTGTTTGGAGATGTTACCCAGACATCCCTCTCTTTACTGTTGGTTGAAGAAGCTACAGCCCTCTCTTTACTGTTGGTTGAAGAAGCTACAGCCCTCTCTTTACTGTTGGTTGAAGAAGCTGCAGCGTCTGAAGGTTCTGTGTTCATAGCTAGCTCCTTGTTTGGAGATGTTACCCAGACAGCCCTCTCTTTACTGTTGGTTGAAGAAGCTGCAGCGTCTGAAGGTTCTGTGTTCATAGCTAGCTCCTTGTTTGGAGATGTTACCCAGACAGCCCTCTCTTTACTGTTGGTTGAAGAAGCTACAGCCCTCTCTTTACTGTTGGTTGAAGAAGCTGCAGCGTCTGAAGGTTCTGTGTTCATAGCTAGCTCCTTGTTTGGAGATGTTACCCAGACAGCCCTCTCTTTACTGTTGGTTGAAGAAGCTACAACCCTCTCTTTACTGTTGGTTGAAGAAGCTGCAGCGTCTGAAGGTTCTGTGTTCATAGCTAGCTCCTTGTTTGGAGATGTTACCCAAACAGCCCTCTCTTTACTGTTGGTTGAAGAAGCTACAGCCCTCTCTTTACTGTTGGTTGAAGAAGCTGCAGCGTCTGAAGGTTCTGTGTTCATAGCTAGCTCCTTGTTTGGAGATGTTACCCAGACAGCCCTCTCTTTACTGTTGGTTGAAGAAGCTGCAGCGTCTGAAGGTTCTGTGTTCTTCGCTAGCTCCTTGTTTGGAGATGTTACCCAGACAGCCCTCTCTTTACTGTTGGTTGAAGAAGCTACAGCCCTCTCTTTACTGTTGGTTGAAGAAGCTGCAGCGTCTGAAGGTTCTGTGTTCATAGCTAGCTCCTTGTTTGGAGATGTTACCCAGACAGCCCTCTCTTTACTGTTGGTTGAAGAAGCTACAGCCCTCTCTTTACTGTTGGTTGAAGAAGCTGCAGCGTCTGAAGGTTCTGTGTTCATAGCTAGCTCCTTGTTTGGAGATGTTACCCAGACAGCCCTCTCTTTACTGTTGGTTGAAGAAGCTGCAGCGTCTGAAGGTTCTGTGTTCATAGCTAGCTCCTTGTTTGGAGATGTTACCCAGACAGCCCTCTCTTTACTGTTGGTTGAAGAAGCTACAGCCCTCTCTTTACTGTTGGTTGAAGAAGCTACAGCCCTCTCTTTACTGTTGGTTGAAGGAGCTGCAGCGTCTGAAGGTTCTGTGTTCATAGCTAGCTCCTTGTTTGGAGATGTTACCCAGACAGCCCTCTCTTTACTGTTGGTTGAAGAAGCTACAGCCCTCTCTTTACTGTTGGTTGAAGAAGCTGCAGCGTCTGAAGGTTCTGTGTTCATAGCTAGCTCCTTGTTTGGAGATGTTACCCAGACAGCCCTCTCTTTACTGTTGGTTGAAGAAGCTACAGCCCTCTCTTTACTGTTGGTTGAAGAAGCTACAGCCCTCTCTTTACTGTTGGTTGAAGAAGCTGCAGCGTCTGAAGGTTCTGTGTTCATAGCTAGCTCCTTGTTTGGAGATGTTACCCAGACAGCCCTCTCTGTACTGTTGGTTGAAGAAGCTACAGCCCTCTCTTTACTGTTGGTTGAAGAAGCTACAGCCCTCTCTTTACTGTTGGTTGAAGAAGCTGCAGCGTCTGAAGGTTCTGTGTTCATAGCTAGCTCCTTGTTTGGAGATGTTACCCAGACAGCCCTCTCTTTACTGTTGGTTGAAGAAGCTACAGCCCTCTCTTTACTGTTGGTTGAAGAAGCTACAGCCCTCTCTTTACTGTTGGTTGAAGAAGCTACAGCCCTCTCTTTACTGTTGGTTGAAGAAGCTGCAGTGTCTGAAGGTTCTGTGTTCATAGCTAGCTCCTTGTTTGGAGATGTTACCCAGACAGCCCTCTCTTTACTGTTGGTTGAAGAAGCTACAGCCCTCTCTTTACTGTTGGTTGAAGAAGCTACAGCCCTCTCTTTACTGTTGGTTGAAGAAGCTGCAGCGTCTGAAGGTTCTGTGTTCATAGCTAGCTCCTTGTTTGGAGATGTTACCCAGACAGCCCTCTCTTTACTGTTGGTTGAAGAAGCTACAGCCCTCTCTTTACTGTTGGTTGAAGAAGCTGCAGCGTCTGAAGGTTCTGTGTTCATAGCTAGCTCCTTGTTTGGAGATGTTACCCAGACAGCCCTCTCTTTACTGTTGGTTGAAGAAGCTACAGCCCTCTCTTTACTGTTGGTTGAAGAAGCTGCAGCGTCTGAAGGTTCTGTGTTCATAGCTAGCTCCTTGTTTGGAGATGTTACCCAGACAGCCCTCTCTTTACTGTTGGTTGAAGAAGCTACAGCCCTCTCTTTACTGTTGGTTGAAGAAGCTGCAGCGTCTGAAGGTTCTGTGTTCATAGCTAGCTCCTTGTTTGGAGATGTTACCCAGACAGCCCTCTCTTTACTGTTGGTTGAAGAAGCTGCAGCGTCTGAAGGTTCTGTGTTCATAGCTAGCTCCTTGTTTGGAGATGTTACCCAGACAGCCCTCTCTTTACTGTTGGTTGAAGAAGCTACAGCCCTCTCTTTACTGTTGGTTGAAGAAGCTGCAGCGTCTGAAGGTTCTGTGTTCATAGCTAGCTCCTTGTTTGGAGATGTTACCCAGACAGCCCTCTCTTTACTGTTGGTTGAAGAAGCTACAGCCCTCTCTTTACTGTTGGTTGAAGAAGCTGCAGCGTCTGAAGGTTCTGTGTTCATAGCTAGCTCCTTGTTTGGAGATGTTACCCAGACAGCCCTCTCTTTACTGTTGGTTGAAGAAGCTGCAGCGTCTGAAGGTTCTGTGTTCATAGCTAGCTCCTTGTTTGGAGATGTTACCCAGACAGCCCTCTCTTTACTGTTGGTTGAAGAAGCTACAGCCCTCTCTTTACTGTTGGTTGAAGAAGCTGCAGCGTCTGAAGGTTCTGTGTTCATAGCTAGCTCCTTGTTTGGAGATGTTACCCAGACAGCCCTCTCTTTACTGTTGGTTGAAGAAGCTACAGCCCTCTCTTTACTGTTGGTTGAAGAAGCTGCAGCGTCTGAAGGTTCTGTGTTCATAGCTAGCTCCTTGTTTGGAGATGTTACCCAGACAGCCCTCTCTTTACTGTTGGTTGAAGAAGCTACAGCCCTCTCTTTACTGTTGGTTGAAGAAGCTGCAGCGTCTGAAGGTTCTGTGTTCAAAGCTAGCTCCTTGTTTGGAGATGTTACCCAGACAGCCCTCTCTTTACTGTTGGTTGAAGAAGCTGCAGCGTCTGAAGGTTCTGTGTTCATCGCTAGCTCCTTGTTTGGAGATGTTACCCAGACAGCCCTCTCTTTACTGTTGGTTGAAGAAGCTACAGCCCTCTCTTTACTGTTGGTTGAAGAAGCTGCAGCGTCTGAAGGTTCTGTGTTCATAGCTAGCTCCTTGTTTGGAGATGTTACCCAGACAGCCCTCTCTTTACTGTTGGTTGAAGAAGCTACAGCCCTCTCTTTACTGTTGGTTGAAGAAGCTGCAGCGTCTGAAGGTTCTGTGTTCATAGCTAGCTCCTTGTTTGGAGATGTTACCCAGACAGCCCTCTCTTTACTGTTGGTTGAAGAAGCTGCAGCGTCTGAAGGTTCTGTGTTCATAGCTAGCTCCTTGTTTGGAGATGTTACCCAGACAGCCCTCTCTTTACTGTTGGTTGAAGAAGCTACAGCCCTCTCTTTACTGTTGGTTGAAGAAGCTGCAGCGTCTGAAGGTTCTGTGTTCATAGCTAGCTCCTTGTTTGGAGATGTTACCCAGACAGCCCTCTCTTTACTGTTGGTTGAAGAAGCTACAGCCCTCTCTTTACTGTTGGTTGAAGAAGCTGCAGCGTCTGAAGGTTCTGTGTTCATAGCTAGCTCCTTGTTTGGAGATGTTACCCAGACAGCCCTCTCTTTACTGTTGGTTGAAGAAGCTACAGCCCTCTCTTTACTGTTGGTTGAAGAAGCTGCAGCGTCTGAAGGTTCTGTGTTCATAGCTAGCTCCTTGTTTGGAGATGTTACCCAGACAGCCCTCTCTTTACTGTTGGTTGAAGAAGCTGCAGCGTCTGAAGGTTCTGTGTTCATAGCTAGCTCCTTGTTTGGAGATGTTACCCAGACAGCCCTCTCTTTACTGTTGGTTGAAGAAGCTACAGCCCTCTCTTTACTGTTGGTTGAAGAAGCTACAGCCCTCTCTTTACTGTTGGTTGAAGAAGCTGCAGCGTCTGAAGGTTCTGTGTTCATAGCTAGCTCCTTGTTTGGAGATGTTACCCAGACAGCCCTCTCTTTACTGTTGGTTGAAGAAGCTACAGCCCTCTCTTTACTGTTGGTTGAAGAAGCTACAGCCCTCTCTTTACTGTTGGTTGAAGAAGCTGCAGCGTCTGAAGGTCCTGTGTTCATAGCTAGCTCCTTGTTTGGAGATGTTACCCAGACAGCCCTCTCTTTACTGTTGGTTGAAGAAGCTACAGCCCTCTCTTTACTGTTGGTTGAAGAAGCTACAGCCCTCTCTTTACTGTTGGTTGGAGAAGCTACGGCCCTCTCTTTACTGTTGGTTGAAGAAGCTGCAGCGTCTGAAGGTTCTGTGTTCATAGCTAGCTCCTTGTTTGGAGATGTTACCCAGACAGCCCTCTCTTTACTGTTGGTTGAAGAAGCTACAGCCCTCTCTTTACTGTTGGTTGAAGAAGCTAAAGCGTCTGAAGGTTCTGTGTTCATAGCTAGCTCCTTGTTTGGAGATGTTACCCAGACATCCCTCTCTTTACTGTTGGTTGAAGAAGCTACAGCCCTCTCTTTACTGTTGGTTGAAGAAGCTACAGCCCTCTCTTTACTGTTGGTTGAAGAAGCTGCAGCGTCTGAAGGTTCTGTGTTCATAGCTAGCTCCTTGTTTGGAGATGTTACCCAGACAGCCCTCTCTTTACTGTTGGTTGAAGAAGCTGCAGCGTCTGAAGGTTCTGTGTTCATAGCTAGCTCCTTGTTTGGAGATGTTACCCAGACAGCCCTCTCTTTACTGTTGGTTGAAGAAGCTACAGCCCTCTCTTTACTGTTGGTTGAAGAAGCTGCAGCGTCTGAAGGTTCTGTGTTCATAGCTAGCTCCTTGTTTGGAGATGTTACCCAGACAGCCCTCTCTTTACTGTTGGTTGAAGAAGCTACAACCCTCTCTTTACTGTTGGTTGAAGAAGCTGCAGCGTCTGAAGGTTCTGTGTTCATAGCTAGCTCCTTGTTTGGAGATGTTACCCAAACAGCCCTCTCTTTACTGTTGGTTGAAGAAGCTACAGCCCTCTCTTTACTGTTGGTTGAAGAAGCTGCAGCGTCTGAAGGTTCTGTGTTCATAGCTAGCTCCTTGTTTGGAGATGTTACCCAGACAGCCCTCTCTTTACTGTTGGTTGAAGAAGCTGCAGCGTCTGAAGGTTCTGTGTTCTTCGCTAGCTCCTTGTTTGGAGATGTTACCCAGACAGCCCTCTCTTTACTGTTGGTTGAAGAAGCTACAGCCCTCTCTTTACTGTTGGTTGAAGAAGCTGCAGCGTCTGAAGGTTCTGTGTTCATAGCTAGCTCCTTGTTTGGAGATGTTACCCAGACAGCCCTCTCTTTACTGTTGGTTGAAGAAGCTACAGCCCTCTCTTTACTGTTGGTTGAAGAAGCTGCAGCGTCTGAAGGTTCTGTGTTCATAGCTAGCTCCTTGTTTGGAGATGTTACCCAGACAGCCCTCTCTTTACTGTTGGTTGAAGAAGCTGCAGCGTCTGAAGGTTCTGTGTTCATAGCTAGCTCCTTGTTTGGAGATGTTACCCAGACAGCCCTCTCTTTACTGTTGGTTGAAGAAGCTACAGCCCTCTCTTTACTGTTGGTTGAAGGAGCTGCAGCGTCTGAAGGTTCTGTGTTCATAGCTAGCTCCTTGTTTGGAGATGTTACCCAGACAGCCCTCTCTTTACTGTTGGTTGAAGAAGCTACAGCCCTCTCTTTACTGTTGGTTGAAGAAGCTGCAGCGTCTGAAGGTTCTGTGTTCATAGCTAGCTCCTTGTTTGGAGATGTTACCCAGACAGCCCTCTCTTTACTGTTGGTTGAAGAAGCTACAGCCCTCTCTTTACTGTTGGTTGAAGAAGCTACAGCCCTCTCTTTACTGTTGGTTGAAGAAGCTGCAGCGTCTGAAGGTTCTGTGTTCATAGCTAGCTCCTTGTTTGGAGATGTTACCCAGACAGCCCTCTCTGTACTGTTGGTTGAAGAAGCTACAGCCCTCTCTTTACTGTTGGTTGAAGAAGCTACAGCCCTCTCTTTACTGTTGGTTGAAGAAGCTGCAGCGTCTGAAGGTTCTGTGTTCATAGCTAGCTCCTTGTTTGGAGATGTTACCCAGACAGCCCTCTCTTTACTGTTGGTTGAAGAAGCTACAGCCCTCTCTTTACTGTTGGTTGAAGAAGCTACAGCCCTCTCTTTACTGTTGGTTGAAGAAGCTACAGCCCTCTCTTTACTGTTGGTTGAAGAAGCTGCAGTGTCTGAAGGTTCTGTGTTCATAGCTAGCTCCTTGTTTGGAGATGTTACCCAGACAGCCCTCTCTTTACTGTTGGTTGAAGAAGCTACAGCCCTCTCTTTACTGTTGGTTGAAGAAGCTACAGCCCTCTCTTTACTGTTGGTTGAAGAAGCTACAGCCCTCTCTTTACTGTTGGTTGAAGAAGCTGCAGCGTCTGAAGGTTCTGTGTTCATAGCTAGCTCCTTGTTTGGAGATGTTACCCAGACAGCCCTCTCTTTACTGTTGGTTGAAGAAGCTACAGCCCTCTCTTTACTGTTGGTTGAAGAAGCTGCAGCGTCTGAAGGTTCTGTGTTCATAGCTAGCTCCTTGTTTGGAGATGTTACCCAGACAGCCCTCTCTTTACTGTTGGTTGAAGAAGCTACAGCCCTCTCTTTACTGTTGGTTGAAGAAGCTGCAGCGTCTGAAGGTTCTGTGTTCATAGCTAGCTCCTTGTTTGGAGATGTTACCCAGACAGCCCTCTCTTTACTGTTGGTTGAAGAAGCTACAGCCCTCTCTTTACTGTTGGTTGAAGAAGCTGCAGCGTCTGAAGGTTCTGTGTTCATAGCTAGCTCCTTGTTTGGAGATGTTACCCAGACAGCCCTCTCTTTACTGTTGGTTGAAGAAGCTACAGCCCTCTCTTTACTGTTGGTTGAAGAAGCTGCAGCGTCTGAAGGTTCTGTGTTCATAGCTAGCTCCTTGTTTGGAGATGTTACCCAGACAGCCCTCTCTTTACTGTTGGTTGAAGAAGCTGCAGCGTCTGAAGGTTCTGTGTTCATAGCTAGCTCCTTGTTTGGAGATGTTACCCAGACAGCCCTCTCTTTACTGTTGGTTGAAGAAGCTACAGCCCTCTCTTTACTGTTGGTTGAAGAAGCTGCAGCGTCTGAAGGTTCTGTGTTCATCGCTAGCTCCTTGTTTGGAGATGTTACCCAGACAGCCCTCTCTTACTGTTGGTTGAAGAAGCTGCAGCGTCTGAAGGTTCTGTGTTCATAGCTAGCTCCTTGTTTGGAGATGTTACCCAGACAGCCCTCTCTTTACTGTTGGTTGAAGAAGCTACAGCCCTCTCTTTACTGTTGGTTGAAGAAGCTGCAGCGTCTGAAGGTTCTGTGTTCATAGCTAGCTCCTTGTTTGGAGATGTTACCCAGACAGCCCTCTCTTTACTGTTGGTTGAAGAAGCTACAGCCCTCTCTTTACTGTTGGTTGAAGAAGCTGCAGCGTCTGAAGGTTCTGTGTTCATAGCTAGCTCCTTGTTTGGAGATGTTACCCAGACAGCCCTCTCTTTACTGTTGGTTGAAGAAGCTACAGCCCTCTCTTTACTGTTGGTTGAAGAAGCTGCAGCGTCTGAAGGTTCTGTGTTCATAGCTAGCTCCTTGTTTGGAGATGTTACCCAGACAGCCCTCTCTTTACTGTTGGTTGAAGAAGCTACAGCCCTCTCTTTACTGTTGGTTGAAGAAGCTACAGCCCTCTCTTTACTGTTGGTTGAAGAAGCTGCAGCGTCTGAAGGTTCTGTGTTCATAGCTAGCTCCTTGTTTGGAGATGTTACCCAGACAGCCCTCTCTTTACTGTTGGTTGAAGAAGCTACAGCCCTCTCTTTACTGTTGGTTGAAGAAGCTGCAGCGTCTGAAGGTTCTGTGTTCATAGCTAGCTCCTTGTTTGGAGATGTTACCCAGACAGCCCTCTCTTTACTGTTGGTTGAAGAAGCTACAGCCCTCTCTTTACTGTTGGTTGAAGAAGCTGCAGCGTCTGAAGGTTCTGTGTTCTTCGCTAGCTCCTTGTTTGGAGATGTTACCCAGACAGCCCTCTCTTTACTGTTGGTTGAAGAAGCTGCAGCGTCTGAAGGTTCTGTGTTCATAGCTAGCTCCTTGTTTGGAGATGTTACCCAGACAGCCCTCTCTTTACTGTTGGTTGAAGAAGCTACAGCCCTCTCTTTACTGTTGGTTGAAGAAGCTGCAGCGTCTGAAGGTTCTGTGTTCATAGCTAGCTCCTTGTTTGGAGATGTTACCCAGACAGCCCTCTCTTTACTGTTGGTTGAAGAAGCTACAGCCCTCTTTACTGTTGGTTGAAGAAGCTACAGCCCTCTCTTTACTGTTGGTTGAAGAAGCTGCAGCGTCTGAAGGTTCTGTGTTCATAGCTAGCTCCTTGTTTGGAGATGTTACCCAGACAGCCCTCTCTTTACTGTTGGTTGAAGAAGCTACAGCCCTCTCTTTACTGTTGGTTGAAGAAGCTGCAGCGTCTGAAGGTTCTGTGTTCATAGCTAGCTCCTTGTTTGGAGATGTTACCCAGACAGCCCTCTCTTTACTGTTGGTTGAAGAAGCTACAGCCCTCTCTTTACTGTTGGTTGAAGAAGCTACAGCCCTCTCTTTACTGTTGGTTGAAGAAGCTGCAGCGTCTGAAGGTTCTGTGTTCATAGCTAGCTCCTTGTTTGGAGATGTTACCCAGACAGCCCTCTCTTTACTGTTGGTTGAAGAAGCTACAGCCCTCTCTTTACTGTTGGTTGAAGAAGCTACAGCCCTCTCTTTACTGTTGGTTGAAGAAGCTGCAGCGTCTGAAGGTTCTGTGTTCATAGCTAGCTCCTTGTTTGGAGATGTTACCCAGACAGCCCTCTACTGTGTAAGCTGCTTATGGTTGAAGAAGCTACAGCCCTCTCTTTACTGTTGGTTGAAGAAGCTACAGCCCTCTCTTTACTGTTGGTTGAAGAAGCTGCAGCGTCTGAAGGTTCTGTGTTCATAGCTAGCTCCTTGTTTGGAGATGTTACCCAGACAGCCCTCTCTTTACTGTTGGTTGAAGAAGCTACAGCCCTCTCTTTACTGTTGGTTGAAGAAGCTGAAGCGTCTGAAGGTTCTGTGTTCATAGCTAGCTCCTTGTTTGGAGATGTTACCCAGACAGCCCTCTCTTTACTGTTGGTTGAAGAAGCTACAGCCCTCTCTTTACTGTTGGTTGAAGAAGCTACAGCCCTCTCTTTACTGTTGGTTGAAGAAGCTGCAGCGTCTGAAGGTTCTGTGTTCATAGCTAGCTCCTTGTTTGGAGATGTTACCCAGACAGCCCTCTCTTTACTGTTGGTTGAAGAAGCTGCAGCGTCTGAAGGTTCTGTGTTCATAGCTAGCTCCTTGTTTGGAGATGTTACCCAGACAGCCCTCTCTTTACTGTTGGTTGAAGAAGCTACAGCCCTCTCTTTACTGTTGGTTGAAGAAGCTGCAGCGTCTGAAGGTTCTGTGTTCATAGCTAGCTCCTTGTTTGGAGATGTTACCCAGACAGCCCTCTCTTTACTGTTGGTTGAAGAAGCTACACCCTCTCTTTACTGTTGGTTGAAGAAGCTGCAGCGTCTGAAGGTTCTGTGTTCATAGCTAGCTCCTTGTTTGGAGATGTTACCCAGACAGCCCTCTCTTTACTGTTGGTTGAAGAAGCTACAGCCCTCTCTTTACTGTTGGTTGAAGAAGCTGCAGCGTCTGAAGGTTCTGTGTTCATAGCTAGCTCCTTGTTTGGAGATGTTACCCAGACAGCCCTCTCTTTACTGTTGGTTGAAGAAGCTGCAGCGTCTGAAGGTTCTGTGTTCATCGCTAGCTCCTTGTTTGGAGATGTTACCCAGACAGCCCTCTCTTTACTGTTGGTTGAAGAAGCTACAGCCCTCTCTTTACTGTTGGTTGAAGAAGCTGCAGCGTCTGAAGGTTCTGTGTTCATAGCTAGCTCCTTGTTTGGAGATGTTACCCAGACAGCCCTCTCTTTACTGTTGGTTGAAGAAGCTACAGCCCTCTCTTTACTGAAGGTTCTGTGTTCATAGCTAGCTCCTTGTTGGAGATGTTACCCAGACAGCCCTCTCTTTACTGTTGGTTGAAGAAGCTGCAGCGTCTGAAGGTTCTGTGTTCATAGCTAGCTCCTTGTTTGGAGATGTTACCCAGACAGCCCTCTCTTTACTGTTGGTTGAAGAAGCTACAGCCCTCTCTTTACTGTTGGTTGAAGAAGCTGCAGCGTCTGAAGGTTCTGTGTTCATAGCTAGCTCCTTGTTTGGAGATGTTACCCAGACAGCCCTCTCTTTACTGTTGGTTGAAGAAGCTACAGCCCTCTCTTTACTGTTGGTTGAAGAAGCTGCAGCGTCTGAAGGTTCTGTGTTCATAGCTAGCTCCTTGTTTGGAGATGTTACCCAGACAGCCCTCTCTTTACTGTTGGTTGAAGAAGCTACAGCCCTCTCTTTACTGTTGGTTGAAGAAGCTGCAGCGTCTGAAGGTTCTGTGTTCATAGCTAGCTCCTTGTTTGGAGATGTTACCCAGACAGCCCTCTCTTTACTGTTGGTTGAAGAAGCTACAGCCCTCTCTTTACTGTTGGTTGAAGAAGCTGCAGCGTCTGAAGGTTCTGTGTTCATAGCTAGCTCCTTGTTTGGAGATGTTACCCAGACAGCCCTCTCTTTACTGTTGGTTGAAGAAGCTACAGCCCTCTCTTTACTGTTGGTTGAAGAAGCTACAGCCCTCTCTTTACTGTTGGTTGAAGAAGCTACAGCCCTCTCTTTACTGTTGGTTGAAGAAGCTGCAGCGTCTGAAGGTTCTGTGTTCATAGCTAGCTCCTTGTTTGGAGATGTTACCCAGACAGCCCTCTCTTTACTGTTGGTTGAAGAAGCTACAGCCCTCTCTTTACTGTTGGTTGAAGAAGCTACAGCCTCTCTACTGTGTGAAGAAGCTACAGCCTCTCTTTACTGTTGGTTGAAGAAGCTGCAGCGTCTGAAGGTTCTGTGTTCATAGCTAGCTCCTTGTTTGGAGATGTTACCCAGACAGCCCTCTCTTTACTGTTGGTTGAAGAAGCTACAGCCCTCTCTTTACTGTTGGTTGAAGAAGCTGCAGCGTCTGAAGGTTCTGTGTTCATAGCTAGCTCCTTGTTTGGAGATGTTACCCAGACAGCCCTCTCTTTACTGTTGGTTGAAGAAGCTACAGCCCTCTCTTTACTGTTGGTTGAAGAAGCTACAGCCCTCTCTTTACTGTTGGTTGAAGAAGCTGCAGCGTCTGAAGGTTCTGTGTTCATAGCTAGCTCCTTGTTTGGAGATGTTACCCAGACAGCCCTCTCTTTACTGTTGGTTGAAGAAGCTACAGCCCTCTCTTTACTGTTGGTTGAAGAAGCTGCAGCGTCTGAAGGTTCTGTGTTCATAGCTAGCTCCTTGTTTGGAGATGTTACCCAGACAGCCCTCTCTTTACTGTTGGTTGAAGAAGCTACAGCCCTCTCTTTACTGTTGGTTGAAGAAGCTGCAGCGTCTGAAGGTTCTGTGTTCTTCGCTAGCTCCTTGTTTGGAGATGTTACCCAGACAGCCCTCTCTTTACTGTTGGTTGAAGAAGCTGCAGCGTCTGAAGGTTCTGTGTTCATAGCTAGCTCCTTGTTTGGAGATGTTACCCAGACAGCCCTCTCTTTACTGTTGGTTGAAGAAGCTACAGCCCTCTCTTTACTGTTGGTTGAAGAAG
>JANIIK010002156.1:55000-65275 GCA_027704905.1 Muraenolepis orangiensis | reverse complement strand
TGATTAAGACATGTCTAGTGGTTCTTGTTTAGCTTTTACCCAACTTTTTGCTGCTCCACAACATGAATCAACATCGCTAGAGAAGATACCATCAAGAAAGACAACAATTAACTTATATACAACACATGAATCGAAATAATTATTATATTAAAAAATGTATACATAATATATAATCTTAAAATAAAATCTCTATTCAGTGTGCTCTCCTCTACCAACTCTCTAACAGATTAACTTCTGCTAAGGAAAAATATAGTTGTTCTCTTTCTGCTAACTAGCATTAGCATCCATCTTTAGAGTCGTTAAGAGGAGATACAGGAAGTCGTTTCAAGAATTATGGGTAAAAATACTTAATGTTAATACTTAATAACTGTTTAACGACTGGTTAAGTAGTGATTAGTTAACCACTCGCCAAATCACCCTTTGAACAACCAACAGTTAACGAATGGTTAACTAACGACTGATTAGGACATTTAAGGACTGATTAAGACTTAACGACTGATGAGAACATTTAAGGACTGATTAAGACTTAACGACTGATTAGGACATTTAAGGACTGATTAAGACTTAACGACTGATGAGAACATTTAAGGACTGATTAAGACTTAACGACTGATTAGGACATTTAAGGACTGATTAAGACTTAACGACTAAAATATTTAACGACAACCGTCATTTAATGAACAACCGGCCCCTGGTCACTTACTGTGTGTGTGTGTGTGTGGTGTGTGTGTGTGTGTGTGTGTGTGTGTGTGTGTGTGTGTGGTGTGTGTGTGTGTGTGTGTGTGTGTGTGTGTGTGTGTGTGTGTGTGTGTGTGTGTGTGTGTGTGTGTGTGTGGAGCACCAGTCCAAAAACATACACCACACTGTATATAACTGTTTGTATATAATATATTTATATATGATATTATTAGAGCTGCGTGGTGTTGTAATGCTCTAGTGTCGCCAGCAGGGAGCAGCAGAACACAGCGATATACAGATATTAAAATACGAGTAAGAACCGTGAAGGGATTGGGTCATCGATATTATGGGTCATTAGAGCAGAGGTCGCTGTGAACCTTTGAGATTAAGAACAATGAACACATGAATGAACAATTGACTAAGAGACTCAGTGGCTGCGCTTCAAACCACCGCAATAAAACAGAAAACTGATCTATTGTGTTCTAATCTCTTCTGTTCTATACTCTACTGTACATCTAGACATCTCCACCTCAGCCTCCAGTGGTTACCTGTGTGTTTAACTGTGAGTGTGTGTCTGTGTGTTTAACTGTGTGTGTGTGTGTGTGTGTGTGTGTGTGTGTTTAACTGTGTGTGTGTGTGTGTGTGTGGTGTGTGTGTGTGTGTGTGTGTGTGTGTTTAACTGTGTGTGTGTGTGTGTGTGTGTGTGTGTGTTTAACTGTGTGTGTGTCTGTGTGTGTGTGTGTGTGTGTTTAACTGTGTGTGTGTGTGTGTGTGTGTGTGTGTGTGTGTGTGTTTAACTGTGAGTGTGTCTGTGTGTGTGTGTGTGTGTGTTTAACTGTGTGTGTGTGTGTGTGTGTGTGTGTGTGTGTGTGTGTGTGTGGTGTGTGTGTGTGTGTGTGTGTGTGTGTGTTTAACTGTGAGCAGGGGTGGACTGGGACAAAAATGTGGCCATGTCATTTAGTCCCTTGACCGGCCCACTTTCAGAAAGGGGGGGCTTGCGTATTTTTTTTAATGCAAATATCACGTCAGATTATCGGCCCCAGGGGCACGCGGCGCACTCACAGGCTTTCAGAATTAAATAATACACACACACACACACACACACACACACACACACACCACACACACACACACACACACACACACACACACACACACACATCCATTAGAATCTAAATAGAAATGGATGGAATACACGAAAAGAATACCAGAAGGTTCCGCTCGCGTATTTCTGTTAATGCAAATGTGACGCTCAGATTCAGACGACTCGGCACCAACAGGCTTCACAGCAATGAAACAATCCCTACAAACACAGTTCATTATATGATTCATTATCTATAAGCACAAGCAAGCAATCCAGCACAACTGCAGAAGTCGGCACCCAATGCAGGCGCTCTTATACAGGCTTTATAATAAATGCATCTCTCTCTCTCTCTTCTCTCTCTCACACACACACACACACACACACACACACACACACACACACACACACACACACACACACACACACACACACACACACACACACACACACACACACACACACACACACACACACACAGGTAAATGCGTGAAGGCTTCAAGATATCCTGGATGCCGTACTCCTCAATCGGTTCTTCATAAACTTTAAAGTTGAAAAACTTCGCTCGCAAGCGACTTGCGTCACGGAAAGAGTCAGGAGAAATGAGTATCCAAGTCCAATAAGATGGTATGCATCAGTCAGCAGACCATATCCACGCAGCACTTGATAACAACAAGTTGCACATGTCTTACAAGATGAGCAGGTCTTGTTTATCACATCCCATTGTTCATCCGGGGGTCATCTGTCGGGACTGTCGGCTCATTTCCATCTTCGGCTTCCTCGGTGCTCACCCTGACCACAGACTCATCTGACACTGACATCTTCAACTTATCCCAGTGGGTAGTCAGATTCTGTAGCTCTGTTTGTAAGGCCTCGCTAGTAGCTCTGTTGTCATATCTGAGCAGCTTTTTACTCTCGTCCAGTCCTGATGCAGGGAGTCCTTTGTTTCTTATGTCTGGGGTCTGGTGCGGTCATAGCCAGTGCATCCCTCTTCTGTCTCTTAAATGATGTAGCAGTATTCTTGAAAGAGTCATATCAACGAATGAACGTCTGGGAAGAAGTAAGCCAGGACGTGCGTCACAGGTGTCCAGATGAAGCACATGCGCATAGCACCAGACGTGCACTTGTGGTGAATGGGCTGCCAACAGGGCAGAGAAGCCCCTGTACTCCCCTTGCATGTTCACGGCCCCATCCGTAGAATTACCGGCACACTCACGAACATCAATATGCATCTTGTCCAGCACCCGCTTTAGCAAATCAACAAAATACTGTCCAGAAGATGACTCGCAGTCAACAAGCGCAATCAATCTCTCGTGGATCACATCTGTTACGTAACGGATTATTACTGAGCACTGGTCTTTGCTTGCAATGTCTTGAGTAGTGTCTATTTGAATGGAATCCATTCCTGCCTCCTTAACCTCAGCAGCTATTGATTCTTGAATAAGACGGCCGATAACCTCTATAACAGTGTTCACTGTTGTTTTCCAGAGGAGAGTGACAAGTGATCCTCTGCCTGTACTTCCAGCTCCATGCAATTGCTGGCTATTTCCAATGCACTTATTTACATGCTGTTTACAGAAAAATCAAATTTGCTGACCAAAATAACAAGTTCCAAAAACGTCCCATGGTCTACAGTATCATCATCCAAAGTGTAAGCAGCTTCGAATTTCTTTCCCCTATAACTGAGGCCGCGCTTCCCTATAACTTTAACTATCTCAATTACACGCTCCATCACTTTTCTCCTTTGGCGCACCTGTTCTCCCACAGACAACCAGCCCCTCCCCCTCTCCCCCACAGACCACCAGCCCCTCCCCCTCTCCCCACTGACCACCAGCCCCTCCCCCTCTCCCCACTGACCACCAGCCCCTCCCCCTCTCCCCCACAGACCACCAGCCCCTCCCCCTACAGACGTGCGTGCGGCACTGAGCAGAACAAATGCGCATAAGGCAGCTGGTCCTGATGGCGCCCCCGGTGGCGTGCTCAGGAACTGCGCTGAGCAGCTGACCGAGGTCCTTACTGACATGTTCAACTTGTCACTAGCTCAGGCAGTTGTCCCAGCGTGCTTTAAAACCACCTCCATTGTGCCAGTGCCAAAACCCTCCTCTGCAGCGAGCCTCACTGACTTCCACCCTGTTGCCCTCACCCCCATCATCATGAAGTGCTTCTAGAGGCTGGTCCTGGCTCTCCTCAAATCTGGCCTCTCACCCTCACTGGATAAACACCAATCTGCCTACCGTGAGAACAGGAGCACGGAGGACGCCATCTCCTCAGCCCTTCACTCCGCTCTCTCCCTCCTGGATGAGAGCAACTCCCACGTGAGAAGGCTGTTCATAGACTTCAGCTCAGCATTCAACACCATCATCCCCTCCAAACTCATCTTCAAACTTGGTGACCTCATGAAAACCAAGAACCTTGGTTACTAGACTTCCTAACTATATGTGTTTGTGTGTAATTATATAAATGTGTTTGTGTATATGTGTGTATGTCTGTGTACTTCTATGTGTGTGTGTGTGCGTTTATGTGTCTTTATAAATATGTGTGTGTGTGTGTGTCTATATGCATGTGTGTATGTGTGTGTGTTTATTTATATATGTGTGTGTGTGGGTGTGTGTGGGTATTTATATGTGTGTGTGTGTGTGTGTGTGTACTTCTATATATATATATATATATATATATATATATATATGTGTGTGTGTGTGTGTGTGTGTGTGTGTGTGTGTGTGTGTGTGTGTGTGTGTGTGTGTGTGTAGGCTGGTCTCATGAACCATACGTAGGATCCCCTACCTTAAAACAGTGCTCTTTGTTTGGTAGTAAACCGTACGGATCGACCCGGTGCTCCAACATGCAGCTCTGACCTCATCACAGTCACGTGTCCTCCTGGTCTCCGTGGAACATGGAATAGAATCACATCGTTTGGGCAGTTAAATACGGTTTGATAACATGTATTAAAGAGAGACCTTTTCATTTGATTACCGTAGTGTCGGTTCTGTGAATGGATCCGATCTTTAGTTTGTTAGTTATTACGAAGATCTCGGAGGGTTTTCTCCCCGTTGCTATGGTGACGCTGGATGCTGCTGTCGCTGTGACCGTGTGACGCTGGTTCTCTGAATCGGATCTCTCCATCCTAACATCGATCAGCCAAACACACGGAAGGGTCCAATACTATTAATATACTATATATATATTATATATAGTATATTATATATATAGTATATTAGTATAGCCCTTAATCAGAGTTACAGTGTGGCTTTTCAGGCCATCTGATTATGAAACCAGAATCACATCTGGTTCTCCTTCAGTCTGGATCTGTTTTGTCACTTATTTGATAGTGGAATGCTTTTACATTTCTAGTGAGAAATGAGGTGTTATACTAGTAGGGTCATGTAGGGCCAGGCTGCCTATCCCTTGAAGAGAGAGGGGGTAGTGTTATACTAGTAGGGTCATGTAGGGCCAGGCTGCCTATCCCTTTAAGAGAGAGGGGGTAGTGTTATACTAGTAGGGTCATGTAGGGCCAGGCTGCATATCCCTTGAAGAGAGAGGGGGTAGTGTTATACTAGTAGGGTCATGTAGGGCCAGGCTGCCTATCCCTTTAAGAGAGAGGGGGTAGTGTTATACTAGTAGGGTCATGTAGGGCCAGGCTGCCTATCCCTTTAAGAGAGAGGGGGTAGTGTTATACTAGTAGGGTCATGTAGGGCCAGGCTGCCTATCCCTTTAAGAGAGAGGGGGTAGTGTTATACTAGTAGGGTCATGTAGGGCCAGGCTGCCTATCCCTTTAAGAGAGAGGGGGTAGTGTTATACTAGTAGGGTCATGTAGGGCCAGGCTGCCTATCCCTTTAAGAGAGAGGGGGTAGTGTTATACTAGTAGGGTCATGTAGGGCCAGGCTGCCTATCCCTTTAAGAGAGAGGGGGTAGTGTTATACTAGTAGGGTCATGTAGGGCCAGGCTTCGTCTGTGTGTGTCTGGAAGTGAACGGGAGTAGTATCAATGTACATCTGTCTAGAATAAGTTATCAGTCAATCAACCCTCTGGTTAGTAAACCCTGCCTGTGTGTTCATTAAGTGGTTATTGAACCTGAAGCCTGTGCTTGGGCCCTGGATCAATATCCCCTGTATTCCTCCACTACGGTCTGGGAGCAGGTCAGGAACGTTCAACAAATGCAACAGTTTCATTATTTAGTTATTGACTTACATATTGAGCTCTTAGTCAATTGTTCATTCATGTGTTCATTGTTCTTTATCTCAAAGGTTCACAGCGACCTCTGCTCTTAATCGATGACCCAATCCCTTCACGGTTCTTACTCGTATTTTAATATCTGTATATCGCTGTGTTCTGCTGCTCCCTGCTGGCGACACTAGAGTATTAAAACACCACGCAGCTCTAATAATATCATATATATTATATACAAGCAGTTATATACAGTGTTACACACACACACACACACACACACACACACACACACACACACACACACAGTAAGTGACCAGGGGCCGGTTGTTCAAAGGGTCGTTCCCCCCTCAGTTGTTCAATTCTTTAATCAGTCGTTAAGTCTTGATCAGTCCTTAAATGTCCTAATCAGTCGTTAAGTCTTAATCAGTCCTTAAATGTCCTAATCAGTCATTATGTCTTAATCAGTCCTTAAATGTCCTAATCAGTCGTTAGTTAACCTTTCGTTAACTGTGGGTTGTTCAAAGGGTGATTAGGCGAGTGGTTAACTATTCACTACTTAAGGAACATCCTGAACTCTTCGGTCTCACCTCCAAACACTAGTTACACCGACACTAACTAGTCTCTATTAGCATCTCTATTAGCGTCTCTGTTAGCTTCTCTGTTAGGGTCTCTGTAGCGTCTCTGTTAGCTTCTCTGTTAGCTTCTCAGTTAGCGTCTCTGTTAGCTTCTCTGTTAGCGTCTCTGTTAGCTTCTATATTAGCATCTCTGTTAGCGTCACTATTAGCGTCTCTGTTAGCGTCTCTTTTTAGCATCTCTGTTAGCTTCTCTGTTAGTGTCTCCGTTAGCATCTCTGTTAGGGTCTCCGTTAGCGTCTCTGTTAGCGTCTCTGTTTGCATCTCTGTTAGTGTCTCTCTTAGCTTCTCTGTTAGCGTCTCTGTTAGCGTCTCTGTTAGGTTCTATATTAGCATCTCTGTTAGCGTCTCTGTTAGCGTCTCTTTTTAGCGTCTCTGTTAGCTTCTCTGTTAATGTCTCTGTTAGCGTCTCTGTTAGCGTCTCTGTTAGCATCTCTGTTAGCCTCTCTGTTAGCGTCTCATCAGGTTCATGAAGAGGCCTACAGAAATCAAAACCCGTCGGCAGAACAAACAATAAAGCCTCCCCCCTTCCCTCCCCTCCCCCTGCCCTCCCTCTCACTCCTCATCTCCTCCCCCCATGGTGAGGAGATGGACACGCTGGGTTAGCCTTCTTTTGGGTTAGCGTTGGGTCCTCCTCCCTCCCTCCCTCCCCACTTCTCTCTCTCCTTCTCTTCTGTCCCCACCTCTCTCCCTCCTCCTCCCTCCCTCTATCCTCCTTCCTCCCTCCATCCCTCACCACCTCTCTCCCTCCTCCTCCCTCCCTCTATCCTCCTCCCTCCCTCTCTCCCTCACCACCTCTCTCCCTCCTCCTCCCTCCCTCCCTCCATCCCCACTTATCTTCCTCTTTCTCCTCCTCCCTCCTTCTCCTCCCTCCCTCACCACCTCTCTCCCTCATCCTCCCTCCCTCTAACCTCCTCCCTCCCTCTCTCCCTCACCACCTCTCTCCCAACCTCCCTCCTTCCCCACTTCTCTTCCTCTTTCTCCTCCTCCCTCCTTCTCCTCCTCCCTCCCTCCCTCACCACCTCTCTTCCTCCTCCTCCTCCTCCCTCTCCCTCCCCCCCTCTATCCTCCTCCCTCCTTCTCCTCCCTCACACAAATTGTTCTTCCTCCTCCTCCCTCCCTCCCTCCCTCTATCCTCCTCCCTCCCACCCTCACCATCTCTCTTCCTCCTTGTCCTCCTCCCTCCTTCCCTCACCACCTCACTTCCTCCTCCTCCCTCCTCCTTCTCCCTCCCTCCCAATATCCTCCTCCCTCCTTCTCCTCCCTTACCTCCTCCCTCCCTCCCTCACCACCTCTCTTCCTCCCTCTCACTCCTTCTTCTCCTCCTCCCTCCCTCCCTCCCTCACCACCTCTCTCCCTCCTGCTCCCTCTCCCTCCCTCCCTCTCTCCTCCTCCCTCCCTCCCCACTTCTCTCTCTCCTCCTCCCTCCTTCTCCTCCTCCCTCCCTCCCTCACCACCTCTCTTCCTCCTAGAGATGTGTGTGTGTGTGAGTGTGAGTGTGTGTGTGTGTGAGTTTGTGTGAGATATGTGTGTGTCTGTGCTACAGAGAGGTGTGTGTGTGTGTATAGAGATGTGTGTGTTTGTAACAGAGAGATGTGTGTGTGTGTGTGTTTGTGTGTGTTGAGCACCAGTCCAAACACCTACACCACACACACACCTGTGTCTCCTTTACCCTAATCATGTTGGCCAGAAGGATTTAGCGCCTCCTAGTGGTGCAATAACAGATATAAATAAAAAATGGCTTTGATAAGCAGCCTCATATCTTAAGATGTATTAATAATTTATCAGACAGCTTCATACAAAGATACTGACAGTGAACACATGTAAGTGTGTGTTTATGTACATAAATGTGTGTGTGTGTACTTCTTTATGTTTGTGTGTATGTGTGTGTCTGTACACTGTGTGTGTGTGTGTGTGTGTGTGTGTGTGTGTGTGTGTGTGTGTGTGTGTGTGTGTGTGTGTGTGTGTGTGTGTGTGTGTGTGTGTGTGTGTGTGTGTGTGTGTGTGTGTGTGTGTGTGGCCAAGGCCAAACGCATCATAAAGACATTGCCCACCCAGCCACAAACTGTATTCACTGTTACCGTCAGTCAGGCGATACCTCAGTATCAAGTGGTATCAAATAGACTCAGAGATAGCTTCCACAGTCAGGCCATCAGGCTGCTGAACAAGGGCGTATAGCATATAACAATGTATATGTGTGTGTGTGTGTGTGTGTGTGTGTGTTTCTATGAGTGTGTGTGTGTTTGCACTTCTATATATGTGTGGGTGTGGTCATGCATGCGTGTGTATTTCTATTGTCCTCATTGTGTCCAAGTGGTTGTACTTTCCTTCAGCTACAAGGCCGTCCTTGTTTAATGACATCATCTTTTATCTGGACTCTACCAATGGTTTCACACGCCATACACGACATGAGAGACAGTAGGGTTCATGTTCTGTATTTATTAAGAGATATAGTCCTGAATAAGCACTCCTATCAAATTAAACCAATCACATCCGTTGGGTATTTCCATATAACTGGACTCAATGGGCTCTGGATCACAGGAAGATCATTATTAAAGAACACTATTCATATTGGAAGGTTTTCATGTAATGTTGTTTTATTCACCCTTTAAACCCGCAGCACGACTGTAATGACACGTAGATAATGTGTCCAGCTTTAATATAACTGCTTGTATATAATATATATATATGATATTATTAGAGCTGCGTGGTGTTGTAATGCTCTAGTGTCGCCAGCAGGGAGCAGCAGAACACAGCGATATACAGATATTAAAATACGAGTAGAACCGTGAAGGGATTGGGTCATCGATTAAGAGCAGAGGTCGCTGTGAACCTTTGAGATAAAGAACAATGAACACATGAATGAACAATTGACTAAGAGCTCAATATGTAAGTAAATAACTAAATAATGAAACTGTTGCATGAACTAAACATGTTGTCTCAGTGGCTGCGCTTCAAACCACTGCAATAAAACAGAAAGGGAAGCTGTGTGTTGAGAACTGATCTATTGTGTTCTAATCTCTTCTGTTCTATACTCTACTGTACATCTAGACATCTCCACCTCAGCCTCCTGTGGTTACCTGTGTGTTTAACTGTGTGTGTGTGTTTAACTGTGTGTGTGTTTAATTGTGTGTGTGTGTTTAACTGTGTGTGTGTATGTGTGTGTGTGTGTGTGTGTGTGTTTAACTGTGTGTGTGTGTGTGTTTAACTGTGTGTGTATGTGTGTGTGTGTGTGTGTGTGTGTGTTTAACTGTGTGTGTGTGTGTGTGTGTGTGTGTGTGGTGTGTGTGTGTGTGTTTAACTGTGTGTGTGTGTGTGTGTGTGTGTGTGTGTTTAACTGTGTGTGTGTGTGTGTGTGTGTGTGTGTGTGTGACGGGATCCTCTCTGGAACTCCTTTGAATCTCCCATAAACAGGCGTAGTCAGAAGGATCTCGTTGGTGGTTTTTATTTCCCGCCCCCCAAGGTGCAGAGGTGATATCGCTTTACAAAAATGTGAAAAGTGAAAGTAACATAAAACAAAATACCCTAAACTTACTATATCTAACAAAAGTGGAAAAAGAGAAAACCAATAAAACAAAACACAATATACTTACTACTTAACACTACACCATGTGTAAATATGCAAATACACCACGACTTCCACTACAAGCAAAGACCAACCCGTCCCCAAAGGGATTCCCGTTCCCTTCACTGTAGCTCAGGACTGGTCTCCCTGGG
>JANIIK010002156.1:25000-50000 GCA_027704905.1 Muraenolepis orangiensis | reverse complement strand
ACACACACACACATTTATATAAATACACACACACTTATAGAAACACACACATTTATTAATACACAAACACACATTTAAATACACACACACTTATAGAAACACACACATTTACAAAAACACACAAAAACCCATATTGAAACACACACCCTGTAGTGCTGAGAGACGGGAGTCAGAGGTGAATTCAAAGTCCAAACGGGACGTTTATTGGACATGGAACCACGTAAACAAACCAACTGACAGTCCTATAGAACTGAATGTTATATAGGACTGTGTGCTGGTCACGAGGAAGAGGGAGCGGCCAACCTCCCTCTCCTCCTCACCTCCCCCACCACCCTCACCTCCCCCAACTCCTCTTCTCCCTCACCTCCCCCACCTCCTCTTCTCCCCCACCTCCCTCACCTCCTCACCTCCTCTCCTCCCCCACCCCCTTTACCTCCTTACCTCCCCCACCTCCCTCACCTCTTCACCTTCTCTCCTCCCCCACCCCCTTTACCTCCTCACCTCCTCTCCTCCCCCACCCCCTATACCTCCTCACCTCCTCTCCTCTCCCACCCCCTTTACCTCCTCACCTCCTCACCTCCTCTCCTCCCCCACCCCCTTTACCTCCTCTCCTCCCCCACCTCCCTCACCTCCTCACCTCCTCTTCTCCCCCACCCCCTTTACCTCCTCACCATGAAGTACTGGCTCATGATCCCTCCTTAAACCAGACCTCTCAGTTCACTCTACAGGCCTTCATTCACTCTCTGGTTCAGGAAGGACTTCAAGCTATCTCTTCTGATCCTTTAGTCTGGAAATTCAAAGTCATGTAGAATATAGTCCTGTCATATGTAGTCCCACTGGATAAAGGCGTGATGAAAATGACCTTAATAACTATCGGCCAATTTCCACATTGTCCCTTCTTGCTGATATCCTGGAGTCCTTAGTTAATAATCAGCTCACCTCTCAACAGATGGTGTGTTATGTCAGCACCAGTCAGGGTTCAGAGATAAACGGTGAACTGTCACTGACACTATCTTGGTATCTGGCTGGATCACAAAGTGAGTCACCAAAGAGTTCCAAAGTTCATCAGGAAGTGGATGGTTGAGGCTGTTATGTTATCTGGAGACACGCCTCCACTCGTAAAGCCCTAGATTCAGGTCATCCTCCTCTCCGAGATGTGTTCCCCTCATGGCGGTTATTCCACACCCCATTGGTTCTTGTAAGAAGAGCTTGGGTGGACATCCCTAACAGTAAGACATCGGTATCTCCTTGTTCACAAAGCCCTTACTGGCACCTTGTCGTCATGGTTACCTGGTTATTAATATGGTCCTATAGTATACTTTGCTTCTGCTTCCCGTCACGACAGCGAATTGACAAGACCTCAAAGACATGTTGTTAGGGCCTCAAAGACATGTTGTTAGGGCCTCAAAGACATGTTGTTAGGGCCTCAAAGACATGTTGTTAGGGCCTCAAAGACATGTTGTTAGGGCCTCAAAGATATGTTGTTAGGGCCTCGTGTCCTTGGGTAATGGTGGGGCCAACAGAGCATTGGGACCTGCTGATAGGCCCTTCATCAACAGGACGGAAACAACTAGACTAAAAGGATATTACTTTACTTTATTATTTACCATTACAAAAGTAGTAGTAGCATAGTGGTAGTAGTAGATGTAGTAGTAGTAGTAGTAGTAGTAGTAGTAGTTGTAGTAGTACTACAGTACTAGCAGTAGTAGTAATTCTTTAGTAGTAGTAGTAGTAGTAGTAGTAGTAGTACTGTAGTAGTAGTAGTAGTATTATAGTAGTAGTTGTAGTAGTAGTACTATAGTAGTGTTTTTGGAAAGGGAGGATGGTCCTCCCTTTCCTCCCTTTCCTCTGATTTATATGAAGGGTGTTCATATAAATGTGTGTATTTATATAAATGTGTGTGTGTATTTATATAAATGTGTGTGTATTTATATAAATGTGAGTGTGTATTTATATAAATGTGTGTGTCTATTTATATGAATGTGTGTGTGTATTTATATAAATGTGTGTGTCTATTTATATGAATGTGTGTGTGTATTTATATAAATATGTGTGTGTATTTATATAAATGTGTATAAATGTGTGTGTATTTATATAAATGTGTGTGTGTATTTATATAAAAGTGTCTGTATTTATATAAATGTGTGTGTGTATTTATATAAATGTGTCTGTATTTATATAAATGTGTGTGTGTATTTATATAAATGTGTGTGTGTATTTATATAAATGTGTGTGTGTGTATTTATATAAATGTGTGTGTGTATTTATATAAATGTGTGTGTGTGTGTATTTATATAAATGTGTGTGTGTATTTATATAAATGTGTCTGTATTTATATAAATGTGTGTGTGTATTTATATAAATGTGTGTGTGTATTTATATAAATGTGTGTGTGTATTTATATAAATGTGTGTGTATTTATTTAAATGTGTGTGTTTGTCTGAGAAATGGTTTAAATTATGTTTATTGACGGATGTCAATAAACACAAAACAGCCTCGCCCTCAACGTCAAGAAGACCAAGGAGCTGATCGTGGACTTCAGGAGGCAGAGGGGAGAGCACAGCCCTATCTCCATCGACGGCGTTGCAGTAGAGAGGGTCAGCAGCTTCAAGTTCCTCGGCGTGCACATCTCCGAGGACCTCACATGGTCCACGCACACCACACACGTGGTGAAAAGGGCCCAACAACGCCTGTATTTTCTCAGGCGTCTGAAGAAATTCAGCATGGGCCCCCGATCCTGAGAACATTCTACAACGGCACCATCGAGAGTGTTCTGACAGGGTGTATCACCGCCTGGTACGGGAACTGCACGGCACTCGAGCGCAGAGCGCTTCAAAGGGTGGTGCGGACGGCCCAGTATATCGTTGGAGGTGAGCTCCCCTCCCTCCTGGACATTTACAACCAGCGGTGCGTGGCCAAGGCCAAAAGAATTATAAAAGACATTGCCCACCCCAGCCACGAACTTTACTCACTATTACCGTCAGGCAGGCGATACCGCAGTATCAAGTGTCGTACAAATAGGCTTAGAGATAGCTTCCACAGTCAGGCCATCAGGCTGCTGAACAAGGGCGTATAACATATAACAATGTATATTTTATTACATTGATTTATATATATATATTGCTCTTTTCTGTGCTGATTTTTGCATTTTATAAATTGCATTTTTTATTTTTATTTTATATTCTTTATTCTATTTTTATTCTATTTTTATCTATTTTTATTTTATCTTATTTTATAACTGCTGTCTGTCGTCGGGTATTGCACACAAGAATTTCACATCACTGCTTTATACTAAACTGTAAACTGTGAAGTGACAATAAACTTGACTTGACTTGACTTGACTTGACTTGATGTCAGTGGCTGTTCAGTGTTGTTATCTGTTTTGTGATCTCTTGGTCTCTCCAGGATTGGTGTGGAGGCGGGGCCACGAGACGGGGGCGGGGCCACGAGACGGGGCGGGGCCACGAGACGGGGGCGGGGATACGAGACGGGGGCGGGGCCACGAGACGGGGGCGGGGCCAAGAGACGGGGGCGGGGCCACGAGATAGACTTGAAAGAAACCTTTAACCCTAAAGCCAGACAGCACGAGGTGGAGGCAGCTCCTATCTTTGTGGAGACTAAGGAAACAAGCCTTATAAACTAAACGGTGGACAGCGTTATAAGGTGAGTAGTGAGTGTTGACCAAGGGGTTAAAGAGTATGTCTCTAAACTTGTTATGCACCAGGGAGCCGGTTCCAACTGGAACACTTTGGTGATTTATTTTAAAAGACATTTACCATTGTTAAGTTAATGTAGTATTATATGTATATTATATGTTTATATGTACAGACATCTTTAACATACGGTTCAACAAACTAACTTGAATTAACTTTATTATTAAGTCTTGTGTTAGCTCTCTTCTTCTGGTAACTTTGTGTGTGTGTGTGTGTGTCCTTTACCCTAATCAAGTTGTATAACAGCCATAAAACATGGCTTTGATAAGCAGCCTCATATCTTAAGATGTATTTTAATCATTTATCAGACAGCTTCATACAAAGATACTGACAGTGAAAACATGTGATAAAGGAGCAGGTAGGGGTCAGAAGTCATTAAGGAGCAGGTAGAGCTCAGAGGTCTTTAAGGACCTTTACCTCACTAACTCCCACATCCTGCTTGGTAGTATAGTCCTCAGGGTTAACCTGAAGTGACTCACTAACCCCACATCCTGCTTGGTAGTATAGTCCTCAGGGTTAACCTGAAGTGACTCACTAACCCCACATCCTGCTTGGTAGTATAGTCCTCAGGGTTAACCTGAAGTGACTCACTAACCCCATATCCTGCTTGGTAGTATAGTCCTCAGGGTTAACCTGAAGTGACTCACTAACCCCACATCCTGCTTGGTAGTATAGTCCTCAGGGTTAACCTGAAGTGACTCACTAACCCCACATCCTGCTTGGTAGTATAGTCCTCAGGGTTAACCTGAAGTGACTCACTAACCCCACATCCTGCTTGGTAGTATAGTCCTCAGGGTTAACCTGAAGTGACTCACTAACCCCACATCCTGCTTGGTAGTATAGTCCTCAGGGTTAACCTGAAGTGACTCACTAACCCCATATCCTGCTTGGTAGTATAGTCCTCAGGGTTAACCTGAAGTGACTCACTAACCCCACATCCTGCTTGGTAGTATAGTCCTCAGGGTAAACCTGAAGTGACTCACTAACCCCACATCCTGCTTGGTAGTACAGTACTCAAGGTTAAGCTGAAGTGGCTCACTAACCCCACATCCTGCTTGGTAGTATAGTCCTCAAGGTTAACCTGAAGTGACTCACTAACCCCACATTCTGCTTGGTAGTATAGTCCTAAGGGTTAACCTGAAGTGACTCACTAACCCCACATCTTGCTTGGTAGTATAGTCCTCAGAGTTAACCTGAAGGGACTCACTAACCCCACATCCTGCTTGGTAGTATAGTCCTCAGGGTTAACCTGAAGTGACTCACTAACCCCACATCCTGCTTGGTAGTATAGACCTCAGGGTTAACCTGAAGTGACTCACTAACCCCACATCCTGCTTGGTAGTACAGTCCTCAAGGTTAACCTGAAGTGGCTCACTAACCCCACATCCTGCTTGGTAGTATAGTCCTCAGGGTTAACCTGAAGTGACTCACTAACCCCACATCCTGCTTGGTAGTGTAGTCCTCAGGGTTAACCTGAAGTGACTCACTAACCCCACATCCTGCTTGGTAGTATAGTCCTCAGGGTTAACCTGAAGTGACTCACTAACCCCACATCCTGCTTGGTAGTATAGTCCTCAGAGTTAACCTGAAGTGACTCACTAACCCCACATCCTGCTTGGTAGTATAGTCCTCAGGGTTAACCTGAAGTTACTTACTAACCCCACATCCTGCTTGGTAGTATAGTCCTCAGGGTTAACCTGAAGATACTTACTAACCCCACATCCTGCTTGGTAGTATAGTCCTCAGGGTTAACCTGAAGTGACTCACTAACCCCACATCCTGCTTGGTAGTATAGTCCTCAGGGTTAACCTGAAGTGACTCACTAACCCCACATCCTGCTTGGTAGTATAGTCCTCAGGGTTAACCTGAAGTGACTCGCTAACCCCACATCCTGCTTAGTAGTATAGTCCTCAGGGTTAACCTGAAGCTACTCACTAACCCCACATCCTGCTTGGTAGTACAGTCCTCAGGGTTAACCTGAAGTCACTCACTAACCCCACATCCTGCTTGGTAGTATAGTCCTCAGGGTTAACCTGAAGTGACTCACTAACCCCACATCCTGCTTGGTAGTATAGTCATCAGGGTTAACCTGAAGTGACTCACTAACCCCACATCCTGCTTGGTAGTATAGTCATCAGGGTTAACCTGAAGTGACTCACTAACCCCACATCCTGCTTGGTAGTATAGTCCTCAGGGTTAACCTGAAGTGACTCACTAACCCCACATCCTGCTTGGTAGTATAGTCCTCAAGGAAGCAGCATGTGAGGCTCACAGCAGGAGTCACCGTGATAACTGAACTGAGATCAGTCTAAGCTTGGTATCTGAAACTGAAGATTCTGCTAGCCCCTGAATTCTGTCTTAACATCTCCGGTTAACCTGCAAATCCAGCTTCTTGAAATCGGCTGGGGTCTCCGGTCTACTATGAATGAGGAGAGAGAGGAGGGGGATCCTACCTCTAAAAGCTCTCTGTCTGGGGAACATGGCCGCCAGAGCAGAGCTAACAGGTGAGAAGAGGATCTCTAAGTGTCTGTGACTGTGGTCCATCTCAGAGCTCAGCAGTGATGTATCAGGACACCATCGTTATTGTCAGTAAAAGCTGTGTGTGTGTGTGTGTTGTGTTGAAGCCCAGAGGAGAAGGAGAGAGCAGACTCCCCTGGACCCAGCTGTGTCTCCATGAAGAGTGACTTGTCTATGGACATTCCTCTTCACTTTAAAGATGGGAATCAGTCTATTGAGAAGAGGTGAGGATTCATCTGAGATTATTAATATACAGTATCTATTGAACATCCATAGATAGAGAGGAGAGGGAGGAGATTCAAACAGGTGATGAAATCTGTGTGTGTGTGTGTGTGTGTGTGTGTGTGTGTTCTCCACAGACGACACCAGGAGAGGTCAAAGGTTACCAGTGCTGGGTCTGTACAGCAGCATCAAACAGAGCTGATCAAGGTGTGTAAAAGTCCAACAAGACATTAGCCTTCAGCTCTACATGAACATTAAAAAGCATCTCTTGTGGTGCTCAGAGTCTCCAGGCTTCCCTCTTTAGACCAGACGTGAATCAAGGACATATGCTTCTGATGTCCTCAGCTCACAGGAAAGTTCTCATTCATGTTCTGTTCCAGAGGGCTGAGGAGAACGCACACGTTTTTCTAGACCAGGAGCTGAAGAAGCTCTGGAGGGTTCTCTTCCCACATGACCCACAAGGCTCAGAGAGTCAGAGGGAGGAGGAGGAGGAGGAGGAGGATGGGAAGAAAGAGGAGCAGAGGAGGCGCGCCATAGAGGGAGTGACCGACATCACACTGCTCTGCCTTATGGAGATGAACCAGGAGGAACTGGCCGACACACTGAGGAGTGGTAAGAGACTCTTATTTAGAAAACATAGAAGAGACTCTTATTTAGAAAACATAGAGGAGACTCTTATTTAGAAAACATAGAAGAGACTCTTATTTAGAAAACATAGAAGAGACTCTTATTTAGAAAACATAGTAGAGACTCTTATTTTGAAAACATAGAGGAGACTCTTATTTAGAAAAAATAGAGGAGACTCATTTTTAGAAAACATAGAAGAGACTCTTATTTTAAAATTTCAAAGATGAGACTCACATAGAGGCTCTTTTAAAATAGTTGTATCTTTTCCAGATATATACCCTCTTGGAGGTTAAATGGTTTGATCCAGATGTGTAGGGTTATTGTAGGGGTATCAGATTAAGAGATGCAACACTATCTTGTTAATTCAGCATATAATGTCAATTATAGTAATTGTTCATTATAATGTATTTTAGTATTAGTTAATTATAATGTATTCTAGTACTGTCACTACACCAATCATATTGTTGTGTCAATATCATGTATAAGACCTGTCTTCTGGGTTCTCTCATTTAGGAACTGCTGCAGTCCAGTGCCAACATAACATCAAGTCTCATCTGATGCAGAAGTTCAGGCGTGTGTTTGAGGGAATCGCTAAAGCAGGACAGTCAACAGATCTGAATGACTTCTACACAGAGCTCTTCATCACAGAGAGAGTCAGTAGAGAGGTCAACAAGGAACATGAGGTCAGACTGATTGAAACAGCTTCCAGGAAACCAGCCAAGGAGGAAACACCAATCAAACTTGAAGACATCTTTAAACCCTTACCTGGACAAGATCAACCAAGCAGAACAATAATGACAACTGGAGTGGCGGGCATTGGTAAAACCATCTTAACACACAAGTTCACTCTGGACTGGGCTGAAGGCAAATCCAACCAGGACATCCACTTCACGCTTCCCTTCACTTTCAGAGAGCTGAATTTACTGAAAGTGAAAAAGTTTAGCTTGGTGGAACTTCTTCATCACTTCTTTATTCAAACCAAAGGAATCCGCAGATACGACCTGTTCCAAGTGGTCTTCATCTTGGACGGTCTGGATGAGTGTCGACTTCCTCTGGACTTCAAGAACAATCCGATCTGGACCGATGTCTCAAAGTCGACCTCGGTGGACGTGTTGCTGACAAACCTCATCAGGGGTGACCTGCTTCCCTCCGCTCGCATCTGGATAACCACACGCCCTGCGGCAGCCAATCAGATCCCTGCTGAGTGTGTTGACATGGTGACAGAGGTGAGAGGGTTCACCGACCCACAGAAGGAGGAGTACTTCAGGAAGAGATTCAGAGAGGAGACTCTGGCCAGCACAATCATCTCCCACATCAAGACATCACGAAGCCTCCACATCATGTGTCACATCCCAGTCTTCTGTTGGATCAGTGCTACAGTTCTGGAGGACTTATTCAAAACAACCCAGACAGGAGAAGAGATGCCCAACACTGTGACTCAGCTGTACATCCACTTCCTGAGGGTTCAGTCCATACAGGGGGACAGGAAGTACCATGGGAGAGCTGAAACAGATGCAGTCTGGAGTTCAAAGAGCAGGAAGATCATTGTTGCTCTGGGAAAACTGGCTTTTAACCAGCTGGAGAAAGGCAACCTGATCTTCTACGAGGCAGACCTGGCCGAGTGTGACATGGATATCAGAGCAGCCTCAGTGTACTCAGGAGTGTTCACCCAGATCTTTAAAGAGGAGTGTGGGCTGTACCAGGACAAGGTGTTCTGCTTTGTCCATCTGAGCATCCAGGAGTTTCTGGCTGCTCTTTATGTCTTCCTGTCCTTTATGGACACTGGTGTCAATCTGCTGTCAAAAAAACGTCTGCGAGGCAAGTTGTCTTTTCATCTTGGAATGAAAACTAAGGTCCGACTCCTCTACCAGAGTGCTGTGGACAAGGCCTTACAGAGTGAGAACGGACACCTGGACTTGTTCCTCCGCTTCCTCCTGGGCCTCTCTCTGGAGACCAATCAGATTCTCCTACCAGGTCTGCTGAGACAGAAAGGAAGTAGATCACGGAACAATGAGAAAACTGTGTCTTACATCAAGGAGAAGATAAGTGGAGATCTCTCTCCAGAGAGAAGCATCAATCTGTTCCACTGTCTGAATGAGCTGAACGACTGTTCTCTAGTGGAGGAGATCCAACAGTACCTGACATCAGGAATTCTCACCAAAGAAGATCTCTCTCCTGCTCAGTGGTCAGCTCTGGTCTTCATCTTACTGTCATCAGAAGAGGAGCTGGACGTGTTTGACCTGAAGAAATACTCTGCTTCAGAGGAGGGTCTTCTGAGGCTGCTGCCAGTGCTCAAAGCCTCCAAAACATCTCTGTAGGTTCTCTAATCACCTGTATTATAGTACACAATATACACTATACTATAATGTGAACGTGATGTCATATACAATACATCTCTGTAGATTTGTTAATAACATGTATTATAATACACAATATACATCCTACTAGAATATAAAAGTGATATCATATACAATACATCTCTGTACATTTAGATTAGATTAGATGTGATTCTAATTAATTCTCATTGTAAAATAATGTGGCATCTAACCAGAGTGCAAATATTGCTGTTAAGTGCAGGGTAATATATTATTTACATTGGTTAAATATGGTGTAATATGTATTTTAATACCCAATATAAAAGGTATATAATATACAAACCATATCTGTAGGTTTATTAATAACATGTATTACGATACAATATACATTTCCCTATCATATTAAAGTCATAACAATATTCAAAACATATGAGCTACAAATTCCACTCCAATATTGGCTGTTAAATCCTACCTACAGCGCTGTTATCATTTGTTAAACTTACATTTCTTATTCATAATGCTAGTAAAGACTGTGTTTTAATGGTGGTTTTAAGTGGTTTTAATTCTAATAAGCACTTTCAACCCAGTTCCTAACATGTTCCTGTTGATGTTGTGTGAAGGCTGAATGGCTGTCATCTGTCAGAGAGATGCTGTGAAGCTCTGGCCTCAGTTCTCAGCTCCAACTCCTCCAGTCTGAGAGAGCTGGACCTGAGTACCAACAACCTGCAGGATTCAGGAGTGAAGCTGCTCTCTGCTGGACTGGGGAGTCCACACTGTACACTGGAGACTCTCAGGTCAGTTGGACTCAATGAGCAAACACTTACAGCACAGGGTTTGATATCAGAAGACATTCAACTTATTCCATAAATTGAGGAGATCTTTAGAACAAGGTGACCATCTCCATCACTAAGGACCGCAACCACCCTCGAAACCATCTCTTCTCCCCCTACCGTCCGGTCGCTGGTTCCGCAACATCTGTACAAGGACTACCAGGTTTAAGGACAGTTTTTAACCACACACAGTGGCCTACTGAACTGCTAGTGCTGCCACTATAATAACATTGTCATTAACATTACACTATCATATCATGTCATTAACATTACACTATCATAACATTGTAATTAACATTACACTATCATAACATGTCATTAACATTACACTATCATAACATGTCATTAACAATACACTATCATAACATGTCATTAACATTACACTATCATAACATGTCAGTAACATTACATGTCATTAACATTACACTATCAGAACTGTTCAGTTTTCTCCCCACGGAAAGGGCAACCCGGTGTACAAAGGATATTACTCAGTATTCCACTTTTGTTTGTTTATTTTTTCTAAAAGGGAAGCCGGTAATAAACCTGAAAAGTAAGGAATGCAATGTTTAATTTCTCGTGTACATAACACAAACATCACAACTCACTCACCACAATAGCCCAATAACAATAATAAATAACATATCAACCCTTATCCTATAAATATCAAATACCAATATATTAGAATAATAATAACAATAATAATTATTAAGAATCTTTCATATACACGTTTCATATGTCAAACATTATACACCATATTCAAATCCTACCAAAAGCCTATGCACGTCTTTCTCCGCAATAGGAAACTACAGCTCCCATAATGCCCCGCGGCAAATCAGGAAGTACAGCACCCATGTCAAATACCGGTCCCTGCGTTTCATTTAATCAAACATTCAGAAAGCTAACAACAACAAGCAAGGATGGACATGGATGGGACAGCAACGTTCTAAGTCAAGTGTTAGCTTTATATTCCACAGCTTCACCATTTTGTTAACTTTGATTATCAGTCACTGAACTGCTTGGATCTACCGGAGCATAGCGTTATCGCGTTTTCTTTAACATACAACACAAGGGAGCGGACGTAAACACAGTGCAATGATACAGCATAGCGATAGCAGACAACATGAAGCGTACAACATGCACAACAAATTAAGAGAGCTTACCAAGTGGCTGCATACTGGGTTGAAAGTCAGTACGAAGAAAACTAATCTCGCGCTTCCTTTTCAAGAGGTAAACACCGGTCACGTGGGCCCACAGCACGACCTTCTCTTAAAGAGAGACTGCACTATTGGGCTAATGAACCTCACAACGTTTCTCAATTAGCTATTTTCAGCTCTGGTTTAACGTAAACATTTGATTGAAACATGTAAATAAGAAATAACAAAACTACACAAATGACATAACTCCACAGAAAACACAACAATAATATTGTCATTAACATTACACTATCATAACATGTCATTAACATTACACTATCATAACATTGTCATTAACATTACACTATAATAACATTATCATTAACATTACACTATCATAACATTGTCATTAACATTACACTATCATAACATTGTCAATAACATTACACTATCATAACATTATCATTAAACTTACACTATCATAAGATTGTCATTAACATTACACTATCATAACATTGTCATTAATATTACACTATCATAACATTGTCATTAACATTACACTATCATAACATTGTCATTAACATTACACTATCATAACATTATCATTAAACTTACACTATCATAACATTGTCATTAACATTACACTATCTTGACATTATAATTAACATTACACTATCATAACATTGTTATTAACATTACACTATCATAACATTATCATTACACTATCATAACATGTCATTAACATTACACTATCATAACATGTCATTAACATTACACTATCATAACATGTCATTAACATTACTCTGTCATACTTTTCTGGACTTTCTGTACTCATTACAGTTACTGTACTGCACTGTATTCATGATGCTGCTGTACTACTGGCACTTTAAAATGCTTTTATATGTTTTATGTACAATTCAAAACATGTACATATCATCCATTAGTCACTTTATTGTTTTTTCTATTGTCATTTTTATTGTGTATAGTATTTTTATAGTATAGTTGTATATAAATTCATACTCAGGGAGGGAATGAGGAGTAAGCGTTCTATTGTACTTGTTGCCAATGGCAAATAAATCTCTTGAATCTTGATTTACATCAATAAAAGTATCAATTCAGACTCCTAAATAATACATTTTCAGAGAAATAAGGTAACATATTTAAGATGTTGTTGCCCTGATAGTATGAGGACATGTTAAATTCTGAGTTTGTTAATAGTGGTTTAAGGTGTATGTTGTATTACATTCATATTCTACTCATAGACAGTAAGGTGGAATTTAGAGTTGGTTAGAAAAGTTTATCAACAGCCTTTTCCTTAAAATGTGCCATTTTAAGGTAATTTTAATTATTACCTTTGCTAAATATTTGTACATATTTTTTACAGCTAACTGTTATCATTTAAATATCTATTTTTTACATTGACTACACTTCTCTTGTGCTCATTATTGAAGTAAAAGACTTGTGTTCTTTCAACACAGTTCCTAACATGTTCCTGTTGATGTTGTGTGAAGGCTGAATGGCTGTCATCTGTCAGGGAGATGCTGTGAAGCTCTGGCCTCAGTTCTCAGCTCCAACTCCTCCAGTCTGAGAGAGCTGGACCTGAGTACCAACGACCTGCAGGATTCAGGAGTGAAGCTGCTCTCTGCTGGACTGGGGAGTCCACACTGTACACTGGAGACTCTCAGGTCAGTTGGACTCAATGAGCAAACACTTACAGCACAGGGTTTGATATCAGAATACATTCAACTGATTCCATGCATTGAGGAGATCTTTAGAACCAGGTGACCATCTCCATCACTAAGGACCACAACCACCCTGGGTACCATCTCTTCTCCCCTACAGTCTGGTCGCTGGTTCTGCAGCATCCGTATAAGGACTACCAGGTTTATATCCACAGGCAGTGACCTACTGAACTGCTAGGAGTGCTGCCACTATCATAACATTGTCATTAACATGACACTATCATAACATTGTCATTAACATTACACTGTCATAACATGTCATTAACATTACACTATAATAACATTGTCATTAACATTACACTATAATAACATTGTCATTAACATTACACTATCATAACATTGTCATTAACATTACACTATAATAACATTGTCATTAACATTACACTATAATAACATTGTCATTAACATTACATTATCATAACATGTCATTACCATTACACTATCATAACATTGTCATTAACTTTAAACTATCATAACATTGTCATTAACATGACACTATCGTAACATTCTCATTAACATGACACTATCATAACATTACAATATCATAACATTGTCATTAACATGACACTATCGTAACATGTCATTAACATGACACTATCATAACATTACACTATCATAACATTGTCATTAACATGACACTATCATAACATTACACGGTCATAACATTGTCATTAACATTACATTATCATAACATGTCATTAACATTACACTGTCATAACATGTCATTAACATTACACTATCATACCATTGTCATTAACATTACACTATCATAACATTGTCATTAACATTACACTGTGATAACATGTTATTAACATTACACTATCATAACATTGTCATTAACATGACACTATCATAACATTGTCATTAACATTACACTGTCATAACATGTCATTAACATTACACTATAATAACATTGTCATTAACATTACACTATCATAACATTGTCATTAACATTACACTATAATAACATTGTCATTAACATTACACTATAATAACATTGTCATTAACATTACATTATCATAACCAGTCATTACCATTACACTATCATAACATTGTCATTAACTTTTAACTATCATAACATTGTCATTAACATGACACTATCATAACATTACACTATCATAACATTGTCATTAACATGACACTATCGTAACATTGTCATTAACATGACACTATCATAACATTACACTATCATAACATTGTCATTAACATGACGCTATCGTAACATTACACGATCATAACATTGTCATTAACATTACACTATCATAACATGTCATTAACATTACACTGTCATAACATGTCATTAACATTACACTATAATAACATTGTCATTAACATGACACTATCATAACATTGTCATTAACATGACACTATCGTAACATTGTCATTAACATGACACTATCATAACATTACACGATCATAACATTGTCATTAACATGACACTATCATAACATTACACGATCATAACATTGTCATTAACATTACGCTATCATAACATGTCATTAACATTACACTATCGTAACATGTCATTAACATTACACTGTCATAACATGTCATTAACATTACACTATAATAACATTGTCATTAACATTACACTGTCATAACATGTCATTAACTTTACACTATAATAACATTGTCATTAACATTACACTATAATAACATTGTCATTACATTACACTATCATAACATTGTCATTAACATTACACTATCATAACATGTCATTAACATTACACTAGCATAACATGTCATTAACATTACACTATCATAACATGTCATTAACATTACACTAGCATAACATGTCATTAACATTACACTAGCATAACATGTCATTAACATTACACTAGCATAACATGTCATTAACATTACACTAGCATAACATGTCATTAACATTACACTATCATAACATGTCATTAACATTACACTAGCATAACATGTCATTAACATTACACTATCATAACATGTCATTAACATTACACTATCATAACATGTCATTAACATTACACTATCATAACATTTCATTAACATTACACTATCATAACATTATCATTAACATTACACTATCATAACATTGTCATTAACATTACACTATCATAACATGTCATTAACATTACACTATCATAACATGTCATTAACATTACACTATCATAACATTGTCATTAAGCGCTGCAGAGGGTGGTGAAAACCGCCCAACTCATCGTTGGACTACCCCTCCCTGCAATAAACACCACCCACCACAAACGGTGTCTGAGGAAGGCACAACAAATAGTGTAAAACCCTCTCACCCCAACCATGGACTGTTAGCCCTCCTCCCCTCCGGGAGGCGCTATAGAAACCTTTGTTCCAAGTCAAGCAGGCTTAGGAACAGCTTCTTCCCCTCAGCTGTCATCTCCCTGAACTCTGGACCATGAAGACAGCCCCCCCCCCTCTGCTGCCCCCCCCCTCTGCTGTCCCCCCCCCCCTCTGCTGTCCCCCCCCCTCTGCTGTCCCCCCCCTCTGCTGCTGTCCCCCCCCTCTGCTGTCCCCCCCCTCTGCTGCCCCCCCCCTCTGCTGCTGTCCCCCCCCTCTGCTGTCCCCCCCCTCTGCTGTCCCCCCCCTCTGCTGCCCCCCCCCTCTGCTGCCCCCCCATCTGCTGCCCCCCCCCCATCTGCTGCCACCCCTCTGCTAACCCCCCTCTGCTGTCCCCCCCTGCTGTCCCCCCCCTGCTGTCCCCCCCTGATTTCCCCCCCCCCTGCTGTCCCCCCCCTCTGCTGTCCCCCCCTGCTGTCCCCCCCCTCTGCTGTCCCCCCCTCTGCTGTCCTCCCCTCTGCTGTCCCCCCCCCTCTGCTGTCCCCCCCCTTCTGCTGTCCCCCCCCTCTGCTGTCCCCCCCCCCTCTGCTTTCCCCCCCCCTTCTGCTGTCCCCCCCCTGCTGTCCCCCCCCTGCTGCCACCCCTCTGCTGTTGTCCCCCTGATGCCACCCCTCTGCCCCCCCCCTGCTGCTGCACCTCTGCTGCCCCCCCCCATTAAGGAATGGATGCTCACTTGTATACATTTACATTTCTATATATTTATCCTGCTTTCAATAATAGCATACCCCTGATCACTACCTGTTCAATTATCACTTACCTGTATATACATAAACCTATTATTATGATCATATCACATTTATACCTAGACTGTCTATTAACCTGTACATTTAAACTGTAAATTATATTATATAACATGCACTTTACTGCAACATATGCACTCTGGTTAGATGCTAAATAATTTTCGCTGTACTGTACTTGAAATGACAATACATTAGAATCTAATCTAATCTAATTACCATTACACTATCATAACATTGTCATTAACATTACACTATCATAACATTGTCATTAACATTACACGATCATAACATTGTCATTAACATTACACGATCATAACATTGTCATTAACATTACACGATCATAACATTTTCATTAACATCACACTATCATAACATTGTCATTAACATTACACTATCATAACATTGTCATTAACATTAACACGTGTGTGTGTGTGTGTGTGTGTGTGTGTGTGTGTGTGTGTGTGTGTGCAGGTTGTCTGGCTGTATGGTCTCACAGGAAGGCTGTTCTTCTCTGGCCTCAGCTCTGAGCTCCAACCCCTCCCGTCTGAGAGAGCTGGACCTGAGCTACAATCACCCAGGAGACTCAGGAGTTAAGCTGCTCTCTGCTGGACTGGAGGATCCACACTGGAGACTGGACACTCTCAGGTACGGAGAGGACAGCTCACCTCTCAGGGACCGTGTCTCCTACAAGGATTCAACCAGCCGCTAGATGAAGTGGTTTACCAAGGCGGCTGTAACTCATGTTGTGTACAAAGTGATGATCCAGCAGATCATGAGTGTGAATGTTTCAACTGCTCTCTCTTTGTTCCCCCCAGGGTGGAGCACGGTGGAGGATGGAGGCTGAAACCAGCTCTAAAGAAGTGTGAGTGTCTGTTTAGTTTGAGTCATCACAACACACACTCACTCTTTAGATGGAAGGTCCATCCACACAGCAGGAGGTGACGTCCTGCTGGGAATGAACAGGATGGATCTCATCAATACAAAACACGTTTAGAGACCCAAACGGAGCAGCTTTCCCTTTAATATTAGTGTGTATTTAATATGATATTATAACAATAATCATCATCCTTATGGTTAAAATAAGGACCATTGAAGAATAAATGATTACTGTTTTGAATAATGATTACTATAATGTAATATAATTATGAATATTATTATTTTATTATTCTTAATACAAATATTTATATTAATAGTATTATTTATACTACTATTATTATTACTATTATTATTATCAGTGTTGTTATTATTATTAATATTATTATATAAATCCAATAATAATATTATTATTATTCTGATTGTTATGTAAGACATGAGAACATAATAATCCTGATACTACTAATATATTGATGACACACACAGAGCCCATGTGGTGACGCTGAGGGACTGAGAACATCAGGAGAACACAAACTACAGTCTGGCCTCAGTTTCTAGGAACAACAACAACAGTTCAGCAGACTAATCATGTCTTGTTCTCCATCAGATGCGTGTGAACTCACACTGGACCCAAACACAGCCCACAGACGACTCTCTCTGTCTGAGGACAACAGGAAGGTGACGAGGGTTAGAGAGGAGGAGGAGTATCCTGATCACCCAGAGAGATTTGACTCCTATCACCAGGTGTTGTGTAGAGAGAGTCTGACTGACCGCTGTTACTGGGAGGTGGAGAGGAAAGGACGTGTTCATATAGGAGTGACATACAGAGGAATCACTAGGAGAGGACGGGGTGGTGATAGCGAGCTTGGAGGAAACAACAAGTCCTGGAGACTTTATTGTTATGATGGTGGTTACTCTGTCTGGTACAACGGTAGTAGAACAGTCATACGTCTCCCCCCCTCTAACAGAGTAGGAGTGTATGTGGACCGACCTGCTGGCTCTCTCTCCTTCTACAGAGTGTCCCCAGATGGAGGAGGGTCCTCAGACACACTGACACTCATCCACACCTTCCAGTCCACATTCACCCAGGAGGACCTCCTCCCTGGGTTTAGGTTATGGGAGGGTTCCTCAGTGTCTCTGTGTCCGTTGTAGCAACACAAACACACACACACACACACACACACACACACACACACACACACACACACACACACACACACACACACACACACACACACACACACACACACACACACACACACACACACACACACACACACACACACACACACACACACACACACACACACACACACACACACACAGTAATAAAGCTGATCTCAGGTCAGTTTGAGCATTATTATTAGCGGACATTTTGACCCGCAGCCTTTTTGTTTTTTTGTTTGTTTTTTTACCCGCTAAAAACCGGTAAAAACCGGCTAACGGAAACCCTGACACACACACATAGTATACACTATACACACACACACACACATATAGTATACACTATACACACACACACACACACATATAGTATACACTATACACACACACACACACATATAGTATACACTATACACACACACACACACATATAGTATACACTATACACACACACACACACATATAGTATACACTATACACACACACACACACATAGTATACACTATACACACACACACACATAGTATACACTATACACACACACACACATATAGTATACACTATACACACACACACACACATATAGTATACACTATACACACACACACACATAGTATACACTATACACACACACACACATAGTATACACTATACACACACACACACACACACACACACATAGTATACACTATACACACACACACACATAGTATACACTATACACACACACACACACACATAGTATACACTATACACACACACACACATAGTATACACTATACACACACACACACACACAGTATACACTATACACACACACACACATAGTATACACTATACACACACACATAGTATACACTATACACACACACACACACATAGTATACACTATACACACACACATAGTATACACAATACACACACACACACACACACACACATAGTATACACTATACACACACACACACACATATAGTATACACTATACACACACACACACACACATATAGTATACACTATACACACACACACACACAGTATACACTATACACACACACACACATATAGTATACACTATACACACACACACACAGTATACACTATACACACACACACACACATATAGTATACACTATACACACACACACACACACACACACACATAGTATACACTATACACACACACACACACACACACACACACACACACACACACACACACACACACACACACACAGTATACACTATACACACACACACACATATAGTATACACTATATACACACACACACACACATAGTATACACTATACACACACACACACACATATAGTATACACTATACACACACACACATAGTATACACTACACACACACACACACACATATAGTATACACTATACACACACATATAGTATACACTATACACACACACACACACACATATAGTATACACTATACACACACACACACAGTATACACTATACACACACACACATATAGTATACACTATACACACACACACACATATAGTATACACTATACACACACACATATAGTATACACTATACACACACACACACACACATATAGTATACACTATACACACACACACATAGTATACACTATACACACACACACACATATAGTATACACTATACAGACACACACACACATGGGGGGTGAGGGGGGGGTTCTCTCTTAAGGCCCCAAATGGCCAGAGAGCAGTTTCAGAGGTCAGGGGTCAGAGGAGGTGATCTACCACCATGGGTCCTACCACTGGGTCACGGATTGACCCCAGGGATTTAAAGACTGTTCAACTTTTGACTGTTATTCATTTTGATCGCTAAAAATTCATGAACTTTTCTTTTTAAAAGGTTCGCAAAAACTGCTTCATGCAATATAATGTTTTAAATGGTTGAACTTTCTCTTTAACACGTTCTAGAAGACTGTTGTATTCAATATGATGTTTTAAATGGTTGAACTTTCTCTTTAACAAGTTCTAGAAGACTGTTGTATTCAATATAATGTTTTAAATGGTTGAACTTTCTCTTTAACAAGTTCTAGAAGACTGTTGTATTCAATATGATGTTTTAAATGGTTGAACTTTCTCTTTAACACGTTCTAGAAGACTGTTGTATTCCATATAATGTTTTAAATGGTTGAACTTTCTCTTTAACACGTTCTAGAAGACTGTTGTATTCAATATAATGTTTTAAATGGTTTAACTTTCTCTTTAACACGTTCTAGAAGACTGTTGTATTCAATATAATGTTTTAAATGGTTGAACTTTCTCTTTAACAAGATCTAGAAGACTGTTGTATTCAATATGATGTTTGTGGTGGAGATGAAGATGTGTTCTCAGAGCTGAAAGGGAGTCATGCATTGGATGTTCTTTCATGGTCTGACCAGCTAAATATCACATGTTCATGTTGTTTCCTTTGATTCTTTGAAGCATTATTAATCACATGGGATTGTTTCCTTTAAATCCTTTTTTGAAGTGTTATTAAAGTATGATGTTGGATTGGTGTTCATGACGTTGTGTTCCATAATCAAGTGAGGTGAACATGATGTGTTGTCCTTTTCAAAAGGAGCTAAATGTGATGGTAAAGCCCTCTGGTGTAGTAAGAGCCCAATGGTTGTTGTGGCCATCTGTGGCCACCATCTGGTCACGGTAGAGCAGAGGTGTGTCTCTCCTACTCCTCTCCCTCAAAGAAGCCACCTGGAGAAGGCCAGCCAGAAGTGGATTTGGGCTCTCTGAAGGTGGAGGTGTTTACTGCTAGCGACCCAGACTCCCTGTGCTCCCGCTGGCCCTCTGAGAACCCGGGCCGTTCCCCTACCCATAAGGACGGAGATGGGCCACGGCCCGCCGGCTGTTGGTATGGGTTGGGTACGTGACGCCTGTTTGGTGATCCACTGATGAAGAGGGGGCTGCTCTTGGAAGTGAGTCGGACTTCTCTCCACACGCCTTGAGACGTGGGGACACAACTCTGGGACTGAGAGCTCAACCTATTGATCCATTGGGTGATTGGAATTTGAATTGTGATTGAAGAGGAGGGTGGTGGGTGATGAAGAGGAGTTATGAAGAGGAGGGTGGTGAGTGATAAAGAGGAGGGTGGTTGGTGATGAAGAGGAGGGTGGTGAGTGATGAAGAGAAGGGTGGTGAGTGATGAAGAGGAGGGTGGTGAGTGATGAAGAGGAGGGTGGTGAGTGATAAAGAGGAGTGATGAAGAGGAGGGTGGTGAGTGATGAAGAGGAGGGTGGTGAGTGATAAAGAGGAGTGATGAAGAGGAGGGTGGTCAGTGATGAAGAGGAGGGTGGTGAGTGATGAAGAGGAGGGTGGTGAGTGATGAAGAGCAGGGTGGTGAGTGATAAAGATGAGGGTGGTGAGTGATGAAGAGGAGGGTGGTGAGTGATGAAGAGGAGGGTGGTGAGTGATAAAGAGGAGGGTGGTGAGTGATGAAGAGGAGGGTGGTGAGTGATAAAGAGGAGTGATGAAGAGGAGGGTGGTGAGTGATGAAGAGGAGGGTGGTGAGTGATGAAGAGCAGGGTGGTGAGTGATAAAGAGGAGGGTGGTGAGTGATGAAGAGGAGGGTGGTGAGTGATGAAGAGGAGGGTGGTGAGTGATAAAGAGGAGTGATGAAGAGGAGGGTGGTGAGTGATGAAGAGGAGGGTGGTGAGTGATAAAGAGGAGTGATGAAGAGGAGGGTGGTGAGTGATGAAGAGGAGGGTGGTGAGTGATAAAGAGGAGTGATGAAGAGGAGGGTGGTCAGTGATGAAGAGGAGGGTGGTGAGTGATGAAGAGGAGGGTGGTCAGTGATGAAGAGGAGGGTGGTGAGTGATGAAGAGGAGGGTGGTGAGTGATGAAGAGCAGGGTGGTGAGTGATAAAGAGGAGGGTGGTGAGTGATAAAGAGCAGGGTGGTGAGTGATGAAGAGGAGGGTGGTGAGTGATGAAGAGGAGGGTGGTGAGTGATAAAGAGGAGTGATGAATAGGAGGGTGGTCAGTGATGAAGAGGAGGGTGGTGAGTGATGAAGAGGAGTGATGAAGAGGAGGGTGGTCAGTGATGAAGAGGAGGGTGGTGGTGATGAAGAGGAGGGTGGTGATTGATAAAGAGGAGTGATGAAGAGGAGGGTGGTCAGTTATGAAGAGGAGGGTGCTTAGAGGAGGGTGGTTGGTGATGAAGAGGGTGGTGAGTGATAAAGAGGAGTGATGAAGAGGAGGGTGGTCAGTGATGAAGAGGAGGGTGGTGAGTGATGAAGAGGAGGGTGGTGAGTGATGAAGAGGAGGGTGGTGAGTGATGAAGAGGAGGGTGGTGAGTGATAAAGAGGAGTGATGAAGAGGAGGGTGGTCAGTGATGAAGAGGAGGGTGGTGAGTGATGAAGAGGAGGGTGGTGAGTGATGAAGAGCAGGGTGGTGAGTGATAAAGAGGAGGGTAGTGAGTGATGAAGTGGAGGGTGGTGGGTAATGAAAGAGGAGTGATGAAGAGGAGGGTGGTGAGTGATGAAGAGGAGTGATGAAGAGGAGGGTGGTGAGTTATGAAGAGCAGGGTGGTGAGTGATAAAGAGGAGGGTGGTGAGTGATGAAGAGCAGGGTGGTGAGTGATAAAGAGGAGGGTGGTGAGTGATGAAGTGGAGGGTGGTGGGTAATGAAAGAGGAGTGATGAAGAGGAGGGTGGTGAGTGATGAAGAGGAGGGTGGTGAGTGATGAAGAGGAGTTATGAAGAGGAGGGTGGTCAGTGATGAAGAGGAGGGTGGTGAGTGATGAAGAGGAGGGTGGTGAGTGATGAAGAGGAGTGATGAAGAGGAGGGTGGTGAGTGATAAAGAGGAGGGTGGTTAGTGATGAAGAGGAGGGTGGTGAGTGATGAAGAGGAGGGTGGTCAGTGATGAAGAGGAGGGTGGTGAGTGATGAAGAGGAGGGTGGTGAGTGATAAAGAGGAGTGATGAAGAGGAGGGTGGTGAGTGATCAAGAGGAGGGTGGTGAGTGATGAAGAGGAGGGTGGTGAGTGATGAAGAGGAGGGTGGTGAGTGATAAAGAGGAGTGATCAACCCACAGTTAACGAATGTTAACTAACGACTGATTAGGACATTTAATGACTGATTAAGACTTAACGACTGATTAGGACATTTAAGGACTGATTAAGACTTAACGACTGATTAGGACATTTAAGGACTGATTAAGACTTAACGACTGATTAGGACATTTAAGGACTGATTAAGACTTAACGACTGATTCAAAAATTGAACGACCCTTTGAACAACCGGCCCCTGGTCACTTACTGTGTGTGTGTGTGTGTGTGTGTGTGTGTGTGTGTGTGTGTGTGTGTGTGTGTGTGTGTGTGTGTGTGTGTGTGTGTGTGTGTGTGTGTGTGTGTGTGTGTGTGTGTGTGTGTGTGTGTGTGTGTGTGTGTGAGGGGTACGGGTTTGTGTATGCACGTGTGGGGTTGTGTGTGTGAGAGATATGATTGTGTGTGTGTGTGTGTGTGTGTGTGTGTGTGTGTGTGTGTGTGTGTGTGTGTGTGTGTGTGTGTGTGTGTGTGTGTGTGTGTGTGAGAGTGGTCTGTGTGTAAGAGCTATGGGTTTGTGTGTGTGTATGAGAGGTACAAGTTTGTGTATGCATGTTTGTGGTTGTGTGTGTGAAAGCGTGTGCCCATGCTCACTGCTAGATTAAGTATCACATGTCATGAAAATGTCATGTTATTGTCAAAAAAAACTGGCTGTCTGAATCTGCTGACATATAAAATCACATTTCTTGCCAGCCTGTATATTCACATGAAAATATTATATGAATATATATAAATATATATATATTAATATATATATATATATATATATATTAATATATATATATATATATTTATAACTTTCATTGGATCCGTTTCCATCCAAATAAATCACACATTTTCAGTAATTCAGTAAATTAAAATGATTTATTCATGCTATATTTATGGTTTCCATCCACTATTCATAGAGCCTTAAGGGAACAGCCACCTGGAGGGCAAAACATGGCTTTCTTCTGCTGTCTGACAGCTAGTCAATAGCTTTTTCATGGAGGTATTTGAACTCCGGTTTAGCCAACATGCCAGACAGCGATTGGGATGCACTAACCGCCGAGGAGACCAGCAGGGGTTGTGTTTCTTTGTGAAACCCGTCCGACAAATTAAAACCCCGGATAGAAGATTGTGAATCTGTTCTGTTAAACGGGCCTCCGTCCCCAGAGAGGGGCAAAGCATGGAAAACCTATCAAAGTACACTTAGTCTTTGCTGTGTACATTTAATCAAAGGTGAGCTAAACACTGAGTAAGCTAATTGTTGTATTTTGAGTCATATATCTTTATCTCCCAACCAACCTCGGTGGCCTCGACAAGTTATGTTGTATTAACAGCAGTCGTTGGAAGGGATAGAGGGCTTCACCAGTCTGCATTATATCACTATAGCTATATATATATATATATATATAAGCTATACATGTTATCTTGTATATTAACCCAGCAATCAGGAGGACTTGAGAAATGTGTTCTATTGTAAGTACACTAGGGCCACCCTGTGTGTGTGTATACACATGACCGTTTGAACCTGTTTAGTTAGTTAGAGTTAGTTGTTTTAATGTGGTATATTGTTCAGTTGTCTGTTAGAGTGTCTTGAGGATAGCTAGACTAGTCCGTTGTTCTTACTGACACCGTACCATCCGTGGACTGTACTGTACAGCCAGCGCTTGGTACGCTTACTTCTTTTGACAAATGTACATATTGTAAGTGGGCAGCGGCGGCGTGGAGGGGAGGG
>JANIIK010002156.1:0-22500 GCA_027704905.1 Muraenolepis orangiensis | reverse complement strand
TTTTTGGGAATATATGTGGTGTTTTTTTGGGAACCCAGGTGGTGTTTTTAGGAGCTATGGTGGTGTTTTTGGGAACACAGGTGGGGTTTTTGGGAACCCAGGTGGTGTTTTTAAGGGAAAACAGGTGGGGTTTGGGGAACCCAGCTGGGGGTTAAGGGAACCCAAGTGGTGTTTTTAAGGGAACCCAGGTGTTGTTTTTGTGAACCCAGGTTGTGTTTTTAATGGAAAACAGAAATCTCTCTCTCTCTCTCTCTCTGCTCTCTCTCTCTCTCTCTCTCTCTCTCTCTCTCTCTCTCTCTCTCTCTCTCTCTCTCTCTCTCTCTCTCTCTCTCTCTCTCTCTCTCTCTCTCTCTCTCTCTCTCTCTCTCTCTCTCTAAAGGTTACAGGCTGAAGAATGGAGAACACTATTTGTCTGATTGGCTGATTTCATAATCTCTATATATCTCTTGAGGTTTATTCTTCTGAACCATGTGACATAAAACAGAATCAAATGTTTGTACACTTTTCTGATTTCAATAAAAATGGACAAAAACGTCTCCAATATGTATTCAGTAGAATAGGTACATTCTCATTTAAATATGTAATCAGTAGAATTGGTACATTCTCATTTGATGATTACTGTTTTGAATAATGATTACTATAATGTAATATAATTATGAATATTATTATTTAATTATTCTTAATACAAATATTTATATTAATAGTATTATTTATACTACTATTATTATTACTATTATTATTATAAGTGTTGTTATTATTATTAATAATATTATATAAATCCAATAATAATATTATTATTATTTGATTGTAATGTAAGACATTAGAACATAATAATCCTGATACTACTAATATATTGATGACACACACAGAGCCCATGTGGTGACGCTGAGGGACTGAGAACATCAGGAGAACACAAACTACAGTCTGGGCTCAGTTTCTTGGAACAACAACAACAGTTCAGCAGACTAATCATGTCTTGTTCTCCATCAGATGCGTGTGAACTCACACTGGACCCAAACACAGCCTGCAGAGAACTCTCTCTGTCTGAGGACAACAGGAAGGTGACGTGGGTTAGAGAGGAGAAGAAGTATCCTCATCACCTGGAGAGATTTGACTACTGGCTCCAGGTGTTGTGTAGAGAGGCTCTGACTGACCGCTGTTACTGGGAGGTGGAGAGGAAAGGACATGTTGCTATAGGAGTGACATACAGAGGAATCACTAGGAGAGGAGGAGGTGGTCATAGCGAGCTTGGATTCAACAAGTCCTGGAGTCTTTATTGTTCTGATGATGGTTACTCTGTCTGGTTCAACGGTAGTAGAACAGTCATAGGTCTCCCCCCCTCTAACAGAGTAGGAGTGTATGTGGACCGACCTGCTGGCTCTCTCTCATTCTACAGAGTGTCCCCAGATGGAGGAGGGTCCTCAGACACACTGACACTCATCCACACCTTCCAGTCCACATTCACCCAGGAGGACCTCCTCCCTGGGTTTGGGGTATGGGGGGATGGTTCCTCAGTGTCTCTGTGTCCATTGTAGCAACACACACACACACACACACACACACACACACACACACACACACACACACACACACACACACACACACACACACACACACACACACACACACACACACACACACACACACAGTAGTAAAGCTGATCTCAGGTCAGTTTGAGCATATTATTATATTATTATATTATATTATTATATTATTATATTATTATATTATTATATTATTATTATATTATTATTAGCGGACATTTTGACCCGCAGCTTTGTTTTCTTTTTGTTTGTTTTTTTACCCGCTAAAAACCGGCTAACGGAAACCCTGACACACACACATAGTATACACTACACACACACACACACATATAGTATACACTATACACACACACACACATATAGTATACACTATACACACACACACATATAGTATACACTATACAGACACACACACACACAGGGGGGTGAGGGGGGGGTTTCTCCCTTAAGGCCCCAAATGGCCAGAGAGCAGTTTCAAAGGTCAGGGGTCAGAGGAGGTGATCTACCACCATGGGTCCTACCGCTGGGTCACGGATGGACCCCAGGGATTTAAAGACTGTTCAACTTTTGACTGTTATTCATTTTGATCGCTAAAAATTCATGAACTTTTCTTTTTAAAAGGTTCACAAAAACTGCTTCATACAATATAATGTTTTAAATGGTTGAACTTTCTCTTTAACACGTTCTAGAAGACTGTTGTATTCAATATAATGTTTTAAATGGTTTAACTTTCTCTTTAACACGTTCTAGAAGACTGTTGTATTCAATATGATGTTTGTGGTGGAGATGAAGATGTGTTCTCAGAGCTGAAAGGGAGTCATGCATTGGATGTTCTTTCATGGTCTGACCAGCTAAATATCACATGTTCATGTTGTTTCTTTGATTCTTTGAAGCATTATTAATCACATGGGATTGTTTCCTTTAAATCCTTTTTTGAAGTGTTATTAAAGTATGATGTTGGATTGGTGTTCATGACGTTGTGTTCCATAATCCAGTGAGGTGAACATGATGTGTTGTCCTTTTCAAAAGCAGCTAAATGTGATGGTAAAGCCCTCTGGTGTAGTAAGAGCCCAATGGTTGTTGTGGCCATCTGTGGCCACCATCTGGTCACGGTAGAGCAGAGGTGTGTCTCTCCTACTCCTCTCCCTCAAAGAAGCCACCTGGAGAAGGCCAGCCAGAAGTGGATTTGGGCTCTCTGAAGGTGGAGGTGTTTACTGCTAGCGACCCAGACTCCCTGTGCTCCCGCTGGCCCTCTGAGAACCCGGGCCGTTCCCCTACCCATAAGGACGGAGATGGGCCACGGCCCGCCGACTGTTGGTATGGGTTGGGTACGTGACGCCTGTTTGGTGATCCACTGATGAAGAGGGGGCTGCTCTTGGAAGTGAGTCGGACTTCTCTCCACACGCCTTGAGACGTGGGGACACAACTCTGGGACTGAGAGCTCAACCTATTGATCCATTGGGTGATTGGAATCAATACCGTAGTCACACTTATTGGGTTTGGACCACAACAGTTTTCAGAGTTAGACCACTGGATGTGAATGAAGAGGAGGGTGGTTGGTGATGAAGAGGAGGGTGGTGAGTGATGAAGAGGAGGGTGGTGAGTGATGAAGAGGAGGGTGGTGAGTGATGAAGAGGAGGGTGGTGAGTGATGAAGAGCATGGTGGTGAGTGATGAAGAGGAGGGTGGTGAGTGATGAAGAGGAGGGTGGTGAGTGATGAAGAGGAGGGTGGTGAGTGATAAAGAGGAGTGATGAAGAGGAGGGTGGTGAGTGATGAAGAGGAGGGTGGTGAGTGATAAAGAGGAGTGATGAAGAGGAGGGTGGTCAGTGATGAAGATGAGGGTGGTGGTGATGAAGAGGAGGGTGGTGATTGATAAAGAGGAGTGATGAAGAGGAGGGTGGTGAGTGATAAAGAGGAGGGTGGTGAGTGATGAAGAGGAGGGTGGTGAGTGATAAAGAGGAGTGATGAAGAGGAGGGTGGTCAGTTATGAAGAGGAGGGTGGTGAGTGATGAAGAGGAGGGTGGTGAGTGATGAAGAGGAGGGTGGTGAGTGATAAAGAGGAGTGATGAAGAGGAGGGTGGTCAGTTATGAAGAGGAGGGTGCTTAGAGGAGGGTGGTTGGTGATGAAGAGGAGGGTGGTGAGTGATGAAGAGGAGGGTGGTGAGTGATAAAGAGGAGTGATGAAGAGGAGGGTGGTGAGTGATGAAGAGCAGGGTGGTGAGTGATGAAGAGCAGGGTGGTGAGTGATAAAGAGGAGGGTGGTGAGTGATGAAGAGGAGGGTGGTGAGTGATAAAGAGGAGTGATGAAGAGGAGGGTGGTCAGTGATGAAGAGGAGGGTGGTGAGTGATGAAGAGGAGGGTGGTGAGTGATGAAGAGGAGGGTGGTGAGTGATAAAGAGGAGTGATGAAGAGCAGGGTGGTCAGTGATGAAGATGAGGGTGGTGGTGATGAAGAGGAGGGTGGTGATTGATAAAGAGGAGTGATGAAGAAGAGGGTGGTCAGTTATGAAGAGGAGGGTGCTTAGAGGAGGGTGGTTGGTGATGAAGAGGAGGTTGGTGAGTGATAAAGAGGAGGGTGGTGAGTGATGAAGAGGAGGGTGGTGAGTGATGAAGAGGAGGGTGGTGAGTGATAAAGGGAGTGATGAAGAGGAGGGTGGTCAGTTATGAAGAGGAGGGTGCTTAGAGGAGGGTGGTTGGTGATGAAGAGGAGGGTGGTGAGTGATAAAGAGGAGGGTGGTGAGTGATGAAGAGGAGGGGTGAGTGATGAAGAGGAGGGTGGTGAGTGATGAAGAGGAGGGTGGTGAGTGATAAAGAGGAGTGATGAAGAGGAGGGTGGTCAGTGATGAAGATGAGGGTGGTGGTGATGAAGAGGAGGGTGGTGATTGATAAAGAGGAGTGATGAAGAGGAGGGTGGTGAGTGATAAAGAGGAGGGTGGTGAGTGATGAAGAGGAGGGTGGTGAGTGATAAAGAGGAGTGATGAAGAGGAGGGTGGTGAGTGATGAAGAGGAGGGTGGTGAGTGATGAAGAGGAGGGTGGTGAGTGATAAAGAGGAGTGATGAAGAGGAGGGTGGTCAGTTATGAAGAGGAGGGTGTGATGATGAAGAGGAGGGTGGTGAGTGATGAAGAGGAGGGTGGTGAGTGATGAGGATGAAGAGGAGGGTGGTCAGTGATGAAGAGGAGGTGGTAGTGATGAAGAGGAGGGTGGTGAGTGATGAAGAGCAGGGTGGTGAGTGATGAAGAGCAGGGTGGTGAGTGATAAAGAGGAGGGTGGTGAGTGATGAAGAGGAGGGTGGTGAGTGATAAAGAGGAGTGATGAAGAGGAGGGTGGTCAGTGATGAAGAGGAGGGTGGTGAGTGATGAAGAGGAGGGTGGTGAGTGATGAAGAGGAGGGTGGTGAGTGATAAAGAGGAGTGATGAAGAGCAGGGTGGTCAGTGATGAAGATGAGGGTGGTGGTGATGAAGAGGAGGGTGGTGATTGATAAAGAGGAGTGATGAAGAAGAGGGTGGTCAGTTATGAAGAGGAGGGTGCTTAGAGGAGGGTGGTTGGTGATGAAGAGGAGGTTGGTGAGTGATAAAGAGGAGGGTGGTGAGTGATGAAGAGGAGGGTGGTGAGTGATGAAGAGGAGGGTGGTGAGTGATAAAGGGAGTGATGAAGAGGAGGGTGGTCAGTTATGAAGAGGAGGGTGCTTAGAGGAGGGTGGTTGGTGATGAAGAGGAGGGTGGTGAGTGATAAAGAGGAGGGTGGTGAGTGATGAAGAGGAGGGTGGTGAGTGATGAAGAGGAGGGTGGTGAGTGATGAAGAGGAGGGTGGTGAGTGATAAAGAGGAGTGATGAAGAGGAGGTTGGTGAATGATGAAGAGGAGGGTGGTGAGTGAGGGTGGTGAGTGATAAAGAGGAGTGATCAACCCACAGTTAACGAATGTTAACTAACGACTGATTAGGACATTTAAGGACTGATTAAGACTTAACGACTGATTAGGACATTTAAGGACTGATTAAGACTTAACGACTGATTAGGACATTTAAGGACTGATTAAGACTTAACGACTGATTAGGACATTTAAGGACTGATTAAGACTTAACGACTGATTCAAAAATTGAACGACCCTTTGAACAACCGGCCCCTGGTCACTTACTGTGTGTGTGTGTGTGTGTGTGTGTGTGTGTGTGTGTGTGTGTGTGTGTGTGTGTGTGTGTGTGTGTGTGTGTGTGTGTGGTGTGTGTGTGTGTGTGTGTGTGTGTGTGTGTGTGTGTGTGTGTGTTTGTGTGTGAGGGGTACGGGTTTGTGTATGCACGTGTGGGGTTGTGTGTGTGAGAGATATGATTTTGTGTGTGTGTGTGTGTGTGTGTGTGTGTGTGTGTGAGAGTGGTCTGTGTGTAAGAGCTATGGGTTTGTGTGTGTGTATGAGAGGTACAAGTTTGTGTATGCATGTTTGTGGTTGTGTGTGTGAAAGCTAGGAGTTTGTGTGTCGGTTTGTGTGTGCACACACGCGTGTGCGTGTGCATGTGCGTGTGTGTGTGCAAAGCGTGTGCCCATGCTCACTGCTAGATTAAGTGTCACATGTCATGAAAATGTCATGTTATTGTCAAAAAAAACTGGCTGTCTGAATCTGCTGACATATAAAATCACATTTCTTGCCAGCCTGTATATTCACATGAAAGTTATGAATATATATATAATATATATATTATATATATATATATATATATTTATAACTTTCATTGGATCCGTTTCCATCCAAATAAATCACACATTTTCAGTAATTCAGTAAATTAAAATGATTTATTCATGCTATATTTATGGTTTCCATCCACTATTCATAGAGCCTTAAGGGAACAGCCACCTGGAGGGCAAAACATGGCTTTCTTCTGCTGTCTGACAGCTAGTCAATAGCTTTTTCATGGAGGTATTTGAACTCCGGTTTAGCCAACATGCCAGACAGCGATTGGGATGCACTAACCGCCGAGGAGACCAGCAGGGGTTGTGTTTCTTTGTGAAACCCGTCCGACAAATTAAAACCCCGGATAGAAGATTGTGAATCTGTTCTGTTAAACGGGCCTCCGTCCCCAGAGAGGGGCAAAGCATGGAAAACCTATCAAAGTACACTTAGTCTTTGCTGTGTACATTTAATCAAAGGTGAGCTAAACACTGAGTAAGCTAATTGTTGTATTTTGAGTCATTATATCTTTACCTCCCAACCAACCTCGGTGGCCTCGACAAGTTATGTTGTATTAACAGCAGTCGTTGGAAGGGATAGAGGGCTTCACCAGTCTGCATTATATCACTATAGCTATATATATATATATATATAAGCTATACATGTTATCTTGTATATTAACCTAGCAATCAGGAGTACTTGAGAAATGTGTTCTATTGTAACTACACTAGGGCCACCCTGTGTGTGTGTATACACATGACCGTTTGAACCTGTTTAGTTAGTTAGAGTTAGTTGTTTTAATGTGGTATATTGTTCAGTTGTCTGTTAGAGTGTCTTGAGGATAGCTAGACTAGTCCGTTGTTCTTACTGACAGCGTACCATCCGTGGACTGTACTGTACAGCCAGCGCTTGGTACGCTTACTTCTTTTGACAAATGTACATATTGTAAGTGGGCAGCGGCGGCGTGGAGGGGAGGGATTCTTCATAGATATATTAGATTTGATTAGATTTGATATATATTTTAGTGATTGAAACACTTTTCGGTGGCGGCTTTGTATATATATACAGTATATATATATATATATATATATACTGTATATATAACCCTCCCTAGGAAGAGTTCTGGTGACAGCCCAGGCTTGCGTACCAGCGGAAATCTCAACTGACTGAATTTAAAATCAGGTTTTTTTGTTTGTGCCGATCATAATTTATTCACGTTTATGCTCCTCAGAATGTGTTTCCGGTTGCTCTTCTCTGTCTCTGTTGACCCTTTAACGATACGCCAACTCCTCCAACTCCTCCACTTACAAACTGCTTTGAGATATTTTGAGGTTGTTTTATTTTCATGCGCAAATTGAAAAATGTGCATAAAAACTAGTGGATGGAAACGTTATTGTGTGTGTGCTCTCTCTCTCTCTCTCTCTCTCTCGCTCTCTCTCTCTCTCTCTCCCTCTGTCTCTCTCTCTCTCTCTCTCTCTCTCCCTCTGTCTCTCTCTCTCTCTCTCTCTCTCTCTCTCTCTCTCTCTCTCTCTCTCTCTCTCTCTCTCTCTCTCTCTCTCTCTCTCTCTCTCTCTCTCTCTCTCTCTCTCTCTCTCTCTCTCTCTCTCTCTCTCTCTCTCTCTCTCCATGTCTGCTCATGTCCTCGTCCAGGGTGACGGTGAGGGATGGCTGTCCAACACAAGTATATATTCGACGATAAATATATAGTGTATATATATATATATATGTATATATATATATATATATATATAGAGGATATATGAATGTCATTTGAACAGAGAACAGTGCATAGCCAGCACTGTGGGGTGGTGTGTTGTGTTTGGCTTGGAGTGATGAATCCATCATGGAGGGTTTGGTTGTAGCGGTTGGTTTCTAAGCAACCAATCAGAGGCAACAAAGGTGAGCAATGGTGGAACCTCCTGATGAATCACCTGATCTCTCTCTGGGGGGGGGGGGGTCGAGTGTGTGCGTGTGTGTGTGTGTGTGTGTGTGTGTGTGTGTGCGTGTGTGTGTGTGTGTGTGTGTGTGTGTGAAAATGTGTTGTGTCTTGATGCTGCTCTTTGTGTGTGTGTGGTGAGCATGTGTTGTTTATTGCTGTGTGTGTGTGTGTGTGTGTGTGGTGAGCATGTGTTGTTTATTGCTGTGTGTGTGTGTGTGTGTGTGTGTGTGTGTGTGTGTGTGTGTGTGTGTGTGTGTGTGTATGTGTGTGTGTGTGTGTGTGTGTGTATGTGTGTGTGTGTGTGTTTGTGTGTGTGTGTGTGTGTGTGTATGTGTGTGTTTGTGTGCAGGGCTGGACTGGGACAAAAATTAGGCCCTGGCATTTTTGTCCCAGACAGGCCCACTGTTGATTGGGCCAGCCCAGTGTCTGTATAGGAAATTGACCAATGGGCCGCTGTCCCTGATTTATGGGCCGTTCGATGGTAGCTTTCGGCCGGGCCGGCTGGTAAAAAAATAATCTTTTTTATTTTTTATTTATTTTGCCGGCCGGCTCGGCCCAAAACTACCGCGGCCCACCGGCAAATGCCTGGTATGCCAGATGGCCGGTCCAGCCCTGATTGTGTGTGTGTGAAAATGTGTTGTGTCTTGATGCTGCTCTTAGTGTTTCTGTGTGTGTGAGAGCATGTGTTGTTGTCTTGTGCTGTGTGTGTGTGTGTGTGCGTGTGAGCGCGGGTGTGTGTACGTGTGTGTGTGTGTGTGAGCATATGTTGTGTCGTGTGCTGTGTGTGTGTGTGTGTGTGTGTGTGTGTGTGTGTGTGTGTGTGTGTGTGTGTGTGTGTGGGTGAGCGCGGGTGTGTGTACGTGTGTGTGTGTGTGCGCGTGAGCGCGGGTGTGTGTGTGTGTGTGTGTGTGAGCGTGGTCTTGCCCGACGACGACTCTGTATGGATGATAATGTTATGATAGTGGCAGCACTCCTAGCAGTTCAGTAGGTCACTGCCTGTGGATAAACCTGGTAGTCGTTACTGTAGGGATGCTGAGGAACTGGTCGACCGTAGGGGGGGGGGGGGGAGTGATTCCAGCTAGAGTGAATCTAGTTTTCGTCGATGGGATGTGATGTGTGTGTGTGTGTGTGTGTGTGTGTGTGTGTGTGTGTGTGTTGGACACCTTTAGAAATGAGGAAATGGGGGTGTGGCAGCAGACGTCATCTCCACCTGGGATTGGTAATGATACGGTTCATTCCGTCTAGAGAGAGAAAATAAGAGCCTCTTAACCTTTTCTTTTTACCGAAGCCACCGAGGAAACTCTCGAGTTTCAACCCGAAGTGGAGGGTGGAGGCTGGGGGTGGAGGCTGGGGGTGGAGGCTGGAGGTGTGGGCTCGATGCTGGGTGGTGTAAGGGTGGGGGATGGAGGCTTGGGGGCAGAGGGTGGAGGTTGGGGGGTGGAGGCTGGGGGTGTGGGCTCGATGCTGGGTGGTGTAGGGCAGGGGATGGAGAATGTAAGGTGGGTGGTGGAGGCTTGGGTGCGAAACGTGGAGGCTGGGGGGTGGAGGCTAGGTGGTGGAGGGTGAAAGCTGGGTGGCGGACGGTGAAGGCTGAAGGCTGGGTGGTGGAGGCTGGGGGTAGAGGCTGAAGGCTGGGTGGAGGCTAGGTGGTGGAGGCTAGGGGTTGGAGGCGGGAGGCTGGCTGATGGAAGGCAGAGGCCGGGGGGGTGCTGCAAAACCTACAACTGGGCGATGGAGGTGAAAGCGCTCGCAATCACAGAGAGAGATGCGCTTAGAGACGCAACTATAAACAGCGCGGTGATAAAAACATGGCGCGTGCGTTGCGTTCATAACGCCACCGCCGCCGCCGCGCTACAATTAGCAATTAGCGTGTGTGTCTTTAGTTTTCCGCGTGTTACGATGGGGAGCTGTGGGAACGCTTTGACCAGGGCCAAAAGACATTGTCTCCTTCCCATCCCCCCTGGCCAAGACAATGACCATGCATGTGCTGAATTCTTCAATAGCCAATCAAGAGAGAGAGAGAGGGAGAGAGAGAGAGAGAGAAAGAGAGAGAGAGAGAGAGAGAGAGAGAGAGAGACAGATCAGAGGAAACTGGATTACTTGGTCTGAAGTAATCCAGTTTCTCGTGGATCCCGCACCAGACTCCACCATAAAACTCCTCCACCCCCTCCCCCCCCCCCCTCCCCACACACACACACACTATCAAACACACACACACACACACACACTATCACGCACACACACACTAACACACACACACACACACACACACACACACACACACCACTACTGCACTCATCAAATCTCCACTTGGAAATTGATGGTGTGGTCGTATCACACACACACACACACACACACACACACACACACACACACTATCAAACACACACACACACACACACACACACACACTATCACACACACACACACACACACGCACACACACGCACACACACACACACACACACACACACACACACACACACACACACACACACACACACACACACACACACACACACACACACACACACACACACACACACACACACACACACCACTACTGCACTCATCAAATCTCCACTTGGAAATTGATGGTGTGGTCGTATCACACACACACACACACGCACACACTATCACACACACACACACACACACACACACACACACACACACACACACACCACTACTGCACTCATCAAATCTCCACTTGGAAACGGATGCTGTGGTGGTTTGGAGGGGTGGAGGCTGTGTATTGGAGGCTGGAGGCTGGGTGGTGGATACTGGGTGGTGGAGGCGGGAGCATGGGTGCTGGAGGCTGGGTGGTGGAGGCTGGGGGGGTGAATGGTGGAGGCTGGGTGGTGGAGGCTGGGTGGTGGAGGCTGGGGGGGTTAATGGTGGAGGCTGGGTGAATGGTGGAGGCTGGGTGGTTGAAGGTGGAGGATGGATGGTGGAGACTGGTTGGTGGAGGATGGAGGCTGAGTGGTGGAGGCTGGAAGGTGGAGGCTGGGTGGGTGGGGGATAGTGGAGGCTGGGAGTTCAGGGTGGAGGCTGGTTGCTGGAGGCTAGAAGATTGAGGCCGAGTGGTGGAGGCTGGGTGGGGGAGGTTGGAGGGGGAGGGTAAAAATGACGAGACGAGCCGATGATCACCCAATCACAGATAGGATGGCAGAGAGACTGAAGGGGGAGAGACGGGGGAGGGTATGAGGAGAGGGATGGGGGAGAGGAGAGACGAAGGCAGAGATATTTGTTAACATTTTTATTGTTTAATTTATTGTATATTGTGTTTTATTTTTATTTGGACATATTGACTATCATTTATTAATTCTGAGTATTATGTACTTCACGTAATTTGTATGTTTACAAATTTATCAAACCCAGGTAATGTTTTTAAGGGAACCCAGGTGGTGTTTTTGGGAACCCAGGTGGTGTTTTTAAGGGAACCCAGGTGGGGGTTTTGGGAACCCAGGTGGTGTTTTAATGGAACCCAGGTGGTGTTTTTGGGAACCCAGGTGGTGTTTCAGGAACCCGTGTGCTGTTTTTGGAAACCCAGGGGGTGTTTTGGGGAACCCAGGTGGGGGTTTTTGGGAATCCAGGTGGTGTTTTTGGGAACCCAAGTGGTGTTTTTAAGGGAACCCAGGTGGGGGTTTTGGGAACCCAGGTGGTGTTTTAATGGAACCCAGGTTGTGTTTTTAAGGGAAACAAGGTGTTGCCCTAAATGTTGTTTTGGGGAACACAGGTTATGTTTTTGGGAACCCAGGTGCTGTTTTGGGGAACCTAGGTGGTGTTTTTTTGGGAACCCAGGTGGTGTTTTTAAGGGAACCCCGGTGGGGGTTTTGGGAACCCAGGTGGTGTTTCAGGAACCCATGTGCTGGGTTTTTTTTGTTAGATATACCTAGGTTGTTAGGTAGGTAGTTAGATATACCTAGGTTGGTATGTAGGTTGTTAGATATACCTAGGTTGTTAGGTAGGTAGTTAGATATACCTAGGTTGGTAGGTAGGTTGTTAGATATACCTAGGTTGTTAGGTAGGTAGTTAGATATACCTAGGATGGTAGGTAGGTAGTTAGATATACCTAGGTTGGTAGGTAGGTAGTTAGATATACCTAGGTTGGTAGGTAGGTAGTTAGATATACCTAGGTTGTTAGGTAGGTAGTTAGATATACCTAGGTTGGTAGGTAGGTTGTTAGATATACCTAGGTTGTTAGGTAGGTAGTTAGATATACCTAGGTTGGTAGGTAGGTAGTTAGATATACCTAGGTTGGTAGGTAGGTAGTTAGATATACCTAGGTTGGTAGGTAGGTTGTTAGATATACCTAGGTTGGTAGGTAGGTTGTTAGATATACCTAGGTTGGTAGGTAGGTAGTTAGATATACCTAGGTTGGTAGGTAGGTAGTTAGATATACCTAGGTTGTTAGGTAGGTAGTTAGATATACCTAGGTTGGTAGGTAGGTAGTTAGATATACCTAGGTTGGTAGGTAGGTAGTTAGATATACCTAGGTTGGTAGGTAGGTAGTTAGATATACCTAAGTAGATAGGTAGGTAGTTAGATATACCTAGGTTGTTAGGTAGGTAGTTAGATATACCTAAGTAGATAGGTAGGTAGTTAGATATACCTAGGTTGTAGGTAGGTAGTTAGATATACCTAGGTAGATAGGTAGGTAGTTAGATATACCTAGGTTGTAGGTAGGTAGTTAGATATATCTAGGTTGGTAGGTAGGTAGTTAGATATACCTAGGTTGGTAGGTAGGTAGTTAGATATACCTAGGTTGTAGGTAGGTAGTTAGATATACCTAGGTAGATAGGTAGGTAGTTAGATATACCTAAGTAGATAGGTAGGTAGTTAGATATACCTAAGTAGATAGGTAGGTAGTTAGATATACCTAGGTTGTAGGTAGGTAGTTAGATATACCTAGGTAGATAGGTAGGTAGTTAGATATACCTAAGTAGATAGGTAGGTAGTTAGATATACCTAGGTTGTAGGTAGGTAGTTAGATATATCTAGGTTGGTAGGTAGGTAGTTAGATATACCTAGGTTGGTAGGTAGGTAGTTAGATATACCTAGGTTGTAGGTAGGTAGTTAGATATACCTAGGTAGATAGGTAGGTAGTTAGATATACCTAAGTAGATAGGTAGGTAGTTAGATATACCTAGGTTGGTAGGTAGGTAGTTAGATATACCTAAGTAGATAGGTAGGTAGTTAGATATATCTAGGTTGGTAGGTAGGTAGTTAGATATACCTAGGTAGATAGGTAGGTAGTTAGATATACCTAAGTAGATAGGTAGGTAGTTAGATATACCTAGGTTGTAGGTAGGTAGTTAGATATATCTAGGTTGGTAGGTAGGTAGTTAGATATACCTAGGTTGGTAGGTAGGTAGTTAGATATACCTAGGTTGTAGGTAGGTAGTTAGATATATCTAGGTTGGTAGGTAGGTAGTTAGATATACCTAGGTTGGAAGGTAGGTAGTTAGATATATCTAGGTTGGTAGGTAGGTAGTTAGATATACCTAGGTAGATAGATAGGTAGGTATATTTTTAAGGGAACCCAGGTAGTGTTTTTGGGAACCCAGACGGTGTTTTTTGGGAACCCAGATTGTGTTTTTTGGGCAACCCTTGTGGTGTTTTTGGGAACCCATGTGGTGTTTTTAGGAACCCAGGTTGGGTTTTAGGGAACCCAGGTGGTGTTTATGGGAACCCAGATGGTGTTTTTTGGAACACAGGTTGTGTTTTTAAGGGAACCCAGGTGGAGTTTTTGGGAACCCATGTGTGTTTTTGGGAACCCAAGGGGTGTTTTGGGGAACCCAGGTGGTGTTTTTGGGAACACAGGTGGTGTTTTTGGGAAACCAGCTGGGGTTTTTGGGAACCCAGGTTGTGTTTTTAGGAACCCAGGTTGGGTTTTAGGGAACCCAGGTGGTGTTTATGGGAACCCAGATGGTGTTTTTGGGAACACAGGTGGTGTTTTTAAGGGAACCCAGATGGAGTTTTTGGGAACCCATGTGTGTTTTTGGGAACCCAAGGGGTGTTTTGGGGAAGCCAGATGGTGTTTTTTGGGGAACCCAGGTGGTGTTTTTAAGAACACAGGTGGTGTTTCTGGGGAACCCAGGTGGTGTTCTGGGGAACCCAGGTGGTGTTTTTGGGAACAAAGGTGGTGTTTTTAAGGGAACCCAGATGGAGTTTTTGGGAACCCATGTGTGTTTTTGGGAACCCAAGGGGTGTTTTGGGGAAGCCAGATGGTGTTTTTTTGGGAACCCAGGTGGTGTTTTTAAGAACACAGGTGGTGTTTCTGGGAACCCAAGTGGTGTTCTGGGGAACCCAGGTGGTGTTTTTGGGAACAAAGGTGGGGTTTTTAAGGGAACCCAGGTGGTGTTTTTTAGTAACCCAGATTGTGTTTTTTGGGCAACCCAGATGGTGTTTTGGGGAACCCAGGTGGTGTTTTTAAGGGAACCCAGGTAATGTTTTTTGGGAATATATGTGGTGTTTTTTTGGGAACCCAGGTGGTGTTTTTAGGAGCTATGGTGGTGTTTTTGGGAACACAGGTGGGGTTTTTGGGAACCCAGGTGGTGTTTTTAAGGGAAAACACGTGGGGTTTGGGGAACCCAGCTGGGGGTTAAGGGAACCCAAGTGGTGTTTTTAAGGGAACCCAGGTGTTGTTTTTGTGAACCCAGGTGCAGTTTTTGGAACCAAGGTTGTGTTTTTAATGGAAAACAGAAATCTCTCTCTCTCTCTCTCTCTCTCTCTCTCTCTCTCTCTCTCTCTCTCTCTCTCTCTCTCTCTCTCTCTCTCTCTCTCTCTCTCTCTCTCTCTCTCTCTCTAAAGGTTACAGGCTGAAGAATGGAGAACACTATTTGTCTGATTGGCTGATTTCATAATCTCTATATATCTCTTGAGGTTTATTCTTCTGAACCATGTGACATAAAACAGAATCAAATGTTTGTACACTTTTCTGATTTCAATAAAAATGGACAAAACGTCCGTGAATTTTCTGTGGAATTGTCTCTCCAATATGTAATCAGTAGAATAGGTACATTCTCATTTAAATATGTATTCAGTAGAATTGGTACATTCTCATTTAAATATGTAATCAGTAGAATAGGTACATTCTCATTCAAATATGTAATCAGTAGAATAGGTACATTCTCATTTAAATATGTATTCAGTAGAATTGGTACATTCTCATTTAAATATGTAATCAGTAGAATAGGTACATTCTGATTTAAATATGTATTCAGTAGAATATGTACATTCTCATTTAAATATGTAATCAGTAGAATAGGTACATTCTCATTTAAATATGTATTCAGTAGAATTGGTACATTCTCATTTAAATATGTAATCAGTAGAATAGGTACATTCTCATTCAAATATGTAATCAGTAGAATAGGTACATTCTCATTTAAATATGTATTCAGTAGAATTGGTACATTCTCATTTAAATATGTAATCAGTAGAATAGGTACATTCTGATTTAAATATGTATTCAGTAGAATATGTACATTCTCATTTAAATATGTAATCAGTAGAATAGGTACATTCTCATTTAAATATGTAATCCGTAGAATAGGTACATTCTCATTTAAATATGTATTCAGTAGAATAGGTACATTCTCATTTAAATATGTAATCAGTAGAATAGGTACATTCTCATTTAAACATGTAATCAGTAGAATTGGTACATTCTCATTTAAATATGTAATCAGTAGAATAGGTACATTCTCATTTAAATATGTATTCAGTAGAATAGGTACATTCTCATTTAAATATGTATTCAGTAGAATAGGTACATTGTCATTTAAATATGTATTCAGTAGAATACGTACATTCTCATTTAAATATGTATTCAGTAGAATAGGTACATTCTCATTTAAATATGTATTCAGTAGAATAGGTACATTGCATTTAAATATGTATTCAGTAGAATAGGTACATTCTCATTTAAATATGTATTCAGTAGAATAGGTACATTCTCATTTAAATATGTAATCAGTAGAATAGGTACATTCTCATTTAAATATGTAATCAGTAGAATAGGTACATTCTCATTTAAATATGTAATCAGTAGAATAGGTACATTCTCATTTAAATATGTAATCAGTAGAATAGGTACATTCTCATTTAAATATGTAATCAGTAGAATAGGTACATTCTCATTTAAATATGTAATCAGTAGAATAGGTACATTCTCATTTAAATATGTAATCAGTAGAATAGGTACATTTTCAGTACAATATGTATTTAGTTGAATAGGAAATAGTAGAATAGTACCATTTTTAGTCATTATATATACACAGGTAGGTCGTTATATATAACTAGGTAGATAGGTAGGTAGTTCGATATACCTAGGTAGGTAGATAGGTAGGTATATCATCTCTATTAATACTGTATTCTCTTACTTGATAATAAAGTCTAAATAATATATCCTACAGTAAAGTCATGACAACTATCCACAAAGTGCCACCACAATGCAAACTGGACAGTCATCGTTTTATTTTCTGAATAGAGAGTATTCATAGCAGATCAGCCATTTTAGAAATCTCTCCAAAGAGGCCTCTGTCTAAAGTAGAGATTAGTCACTAACTAGCCCCATCTACAGGCCACATGTTGTTACTGCAGCCATTGGGTGGACAGATACATTAGACTAAGGAGCAGGCGAATAAGTTGTCCACTTCAGCCTCGTCTTTTAAATATTGACCATCTTTCAACTCCACAAAGAAGAGGAGAACACACACCGTCAGTGGAGCCTAAACACAGAGCATGAATGCGCCCAAAGTAAGTGGGGGCGGGGCCATGGGATGTGGGCGGAGCCATGTGTGTGTTGTGTGTGTCCCTGACGTCACAGCAGTTCTCTCTTCCAGGAGAAAAACACAACGCGTTTTGTAACAAAACAGACAGAAACCACAACAAGGTGAGTAAAACAGCACAACTATAAGAGTTATATGCTTATATACTTTGAAGTTAAACCCTCTTTTCCCGTTATGGAATTAGATAAATAATGGAGTTGCTCAATACATAAACCATGTCGTCTGTGTCTAGGAATGGCTTCTGCTAACACTTCCTGGTCTGAAGAGAACCTTTCATGTTCCATCTGTCTGGAGGTGTTCAACAGTCCAGTTTCCACACCATGTGGACACAACTTCTGTAGAGCCTGTATTACAAAGTTCTGGGATGACCAAGTCCAGTACAAATGTCCTGTTTGCAACGAGCTTTTCCACACAAGACCTGATCTACGGGTCAATACCCTCTTTTCAGAGATGGTTGATCAGGTTAGATGGTTTGTACCAGAAAAACAGCAGCCTTGTGTTGAATCAGGAGAAGTTCCCTGTGGTGTCTGTACCGGGACCCAGCTGAAGGCTGTGAAGTCCTGCCTAGTGTGTCTTACCTCTTACTGCCACACCCACCTGGAGCCACATCAGAGAGTCTCAGGCCTGAAGAGACATCAGCTGGTCGAGCCTATGGACCGTCTGGAAGACAGGATGTGTAAGATACACAATTATCAAATACTGGAGCTCTTCTGCCAGACTGAACAGGTGTGTGTGTGTCAAATCTGTACAGAGACAGGCCACAAGTCCCACCCTGTTGTACCTCTAAAGGAGGAATATGAAGTGAAGATGGTCCAGCTGGAGAAGATAGAGTCTGATGTTCTGCAGATGATCCAGGAGAGAAAACAAAAGATTAAGGAGATCAAAAACACAGTAGAATTGAGCAAAATAAACTCAGACAGAGAGATAGCCGATGGTCTGCAGATCCTCGCTGCTCTGATGCGCTGCATTGAAAAGTGTCGGGATGATTTAAACCAAACGGTTAAAGACAAACTGAAATCCACAGAGAAACAAGCTGAAGGCCTCATCAAAGAGCTGGAGCAGGAAATAGAAGATCTGACCAATAGAAGATCAGAGGTGAAGCAGCTCTCACACACTGATGACCACCTCCACTTCCTCCAGACCTTCAGATCCCTGGAGAATCCTCCACACACCAGGGACTGGACGAGGGTGGAGGTCCATCCTCTGTCATACGTAGGGACCTTGAGGAGATCCCTGGATCAGCTGGAGGAGACACTGAACATGGACATGAAGAAGCTGCGTGATGGTGTTGAACTGAAGAGGGTCCAGCAGTATGGAGTAGAGGTGACTCTAGATCCTGATACAGCTCATCCCCAGCTCATCCTTTCTGATGATGGGAAACAAGTACATGATGGAGGTGTAGGGAAGGAACTCCCAGACAACCCTAAGAGATTTACACGGCATCTAAATGTTCTTATGAGGCAGAGCTTCTCCTCAGGGAGATTCTACTTTGAGGTCCAGGTTAAAGACAAGACTACATGGTGGTTAGGAGTGGCCAGAGAGTCTGTCAGCAGAAAAGAACTCTTCACATCACGCACCCCTGAGAATGGTTTCTGGACTCTTTACTTACTCAAGGATAAGTTGGTATTTAATGACAACCCTGATGTCCGTCTCCCTGTGAGAGCTGAGCTCCAGAAGGTGGGGGTGTTTGTTGATTATGACGCAGGTCTGGTCTCCTTCTATGATGTGGAAGCCAGGGCTCATATCTACTCTGCTACTGGCTGCACCTTCAGTGAGCCTCTCTATCCATTCTTCTGTCCAGGTTCACATGATGGTGGTAGAAACTCCACCCCTCTGATCATCTCACCTGTCAATCAAACAGACTAGGACCTTCGTTAGACAATAAAATTAACCTAAACAACTAACATGATTTCCTGAATAAGAATCTCTACTATGTGAGACCTGAGAGAGCTGCATTCATATTGTACTTTAGCTGTCATTTAACAAGAATCCATTCATGAAGACATAATAATAAGGCTGCTCTTATCAAATCAAACCCATTATACATGATTACATATACTATATTGTTCAATGTCTGTTTTCTCCTGAATGTTTTGAGTTCATTCTATACAATTGTAGGTTCATTTGCATATCATATTGTATATATTGATAAACAAAACATTTATATTAGTTTATTCTTCTGAATCATGTACTACACAATAAGTCAATGTTTGTAACCTTTTCTGATTTAAATAAAAATGAAAAAAAAGTGGGGATATTTTCTGTGGAATTTACTCTATATATTCAGAAGTATGTTAGTACATTAACAGTACAATATGTATTCAGTAGAAAATGTACATTCTCAGTACAATATGGATTCAGTAGAAGAGGTAAAACAACGATCTACTTTGACCACCAGGGGTCGCACTTTTCCTCCAAACGGTGCAGACTTGAATCTGATCAACAACAAAACAAGCAGAGGAGGAGATTTCCCATTCACTCCATCGACTGGTTTATTTCACAGACTGTAGAACAGATTTACATCAAGTCTCCTAAGCCAGTACATCTCAATGGACTCATTCAGTAAGTTCATTGGGTGGTATACTTTTTAATATATAAATAAAAATAAAATAAAATATATATATAAAATATATATATATATATATATATATATATATGATATGTGTATATATCAGTGGCGAAGCGTGTCTATCACAACTGGACCTTCTGTAGACCAGGGGTTCCCCAACTTTTCAGCCCGCGACCCCCAACATAACAGACCCCTCCCCCCCCCCACTATCACCGGAGGGACTGGAACATTAAAAACAACGTGTGCGCAGATCTTCACCATCGAGAACATCGTGAAGTCCAAGGGGGGGTAATCGTGATATTGAAAATTGTGTGTGGCTTTTTTTTCAGCTGCAAATGATACTGTCGTGAATCTGTCGGAATCAAAATTCCTTTATTCGTCACCCGTACATATATAAAAATATCTATGCACGCGTTGTATTATTAACAATAAAAACCTCATGGTCACATCAAGAGGATTCTGAAATCATCTCGCGACCCCCCCCCCCTCGGGGTCCCGCGACCCCCACTTTGGGAACCCCTGCTGTAGACCACCACCCCCACCATCACCACCACCATTCGAAAATTCAGTTGTTCTAGTCAGACGGACGTCACGGAGGAGTCACTTTTTGCCTTATCTCATTTAGGAAGATCAGATTGTCGCAGCCAATTTCCAAGTGTACCCTAGTTGTAAAGCAGAGTCCATGTAGTGAAGTAACAGACCACAGACCACCACACACAGGCTATCGGTTAAAGGGACGGTCTAACACGCTTCACGTGAAAAGGCTTAACGTAACTTTGGAACTTTAAGTTCCAAAATAGCGATCAATAATCACCAAATGTCTCTGGCATATGTCTTGTCATTAGCACTTTCACCTGTCAAAATGAAAGTGAAAAGGTGAAAGTGCTAATGACAAAACATATGCAAATTTTGGTTTTGTAACTCTTAGTTACGTTAAGTCTTTTCACGTTAAGCGATGCAAAGAAAGATCAAGTCCAAACTCTCAATTCAAATGCACAACAATGCTTAACAAACCCAAGACAGCCATTAACTAATCATTCAACAAGTGTGTGGAAACAAAATGCAACAACCAGCTCAACGAGACGCAACACTGAGACAAAACCAGCAAAGACAAATGAGTCTCACTCACCAATGATGTTCACTGAAAGACCAAATCCATTCTCCTGTCCTTCTGGATGGTTCGACCACCATCAGGTCATAAAGATGATCGCTTTTCAGATCCAAAATAAGTTCCAATTCCCTGCTCTCTTGTCGGTCCCAAACAGCAACACTCCCATCAGTAGAGCCTCTTGTGGCTAGTAGAGCCTCTTGTGGCTAGTAGAGCCTCTTGTGGCTAGTAGGGCCCGTTAGCCACGGGTATCGTTCCCAGTTGCTACTCTGAAAATGGCGAACATAGCCTGCTTTAACTACTTGAGTCAGCTCCAGATTGTCAGGTGTTGGACGGTCCTTTTTAATTATGTCCATCTTAACATTAAATGGTCGTCTTGAAAATGGTTCAGACAATAAATCCGCAACGACATCATCTTCACCTGTTGCCATTTTGACGTAAAAAAAACAACGTAGAAAACGTAACACTACGCTAGATCCACTCTCGCGCCAGCCACCACCTTGCACCTTCTAGCTCCCTATTGAGCTGCGGGGAAATCTAAAAGAATACGCCCATTGGCTACAAATCACGATATGATTGGTTGATCAAATTGTCAATCCAAACGTACGCTCTCATTCAGTCTAAGGGCCAATGTCAGCGGGAATACTTTGGTTGAAGGATATTCTTCCCAGCAACCCAGAAAAATATCTGATTGGTTGCATTGTTTTTCCAACACAAAACCACTCAAATGCGTCGTGCATGGACCGAGAAAGACAAACAAATCAACGTAACACTGTAATATAACACAGATATGATTCTCATTTATTCATTTTATTTAAATTTTATTAAATGTTATTAAATTGTATTACATTTTATTAATACAATTAATTCGATTTTTTGGTTTCATCTGAGAGTTCCAGGGTCTTCTCTGAATACTTTGAAGGCCCTGACGCTTCACCACTGGTATATATATATGTGTGTGTGTCTCCGGATGGGCTGCTGGCGGGACAATGTAAAGCAAGTCCTCGTCCTTGTCCTCCTCCTCCTCGTCCCATCAGCTCGGTGAGGTTCAACATGTCGCTGTCTTTCAGCTCCTTTACAACTTCTCGTCTCTCTCTCGTTTGGATTGTGCGACATCTTGAGATCTATAGGCGCAAACACACACACACACACATGCGGCTTTTGGAATATCTTGCGAACTATAGGCGAATATATATATACATATATATATATAATACATATACGTGTGTGTGTCTCTCTCTCTTTTCTCTCTCTGTCTCTGGCCGTGTCTGTCTCTCCCTCTGCAGCTCTCGCATGCGCGCGCACACACAGACACACAGACACACGCACACACACACACACACACACACACACACACACACACACACACGCACACACACACACACACACACACACACACACAGACTAACACGCACACAAAGACAAACACACACACACAGACCAACACACACACACACACACCGTTTATATGCGTGGTTTGCAGGATAGAATGGTTTGTATTCAGCCTCTCTGCAGGCTGGTCGGAATCTTTTAAGGACAAAAAAGCAAAAATGTGGGGTCAGATAAAGGTGTGATCGACACCTTTATCTGAGTGTGGTCGACACTCACAGGAAAATACTTTGAATCCGTCAACGGCAAAAGAAAGTAGGGAGGTAGAGGCCGTTAGAGGAACTACATGCTAGTCTCTACCGGGAACCACCTAGAGGCCGTTATAGGAACTACATGCTAGTCTCTACCGGGAACCACCTAGAGGCCGTTAGAGGAACTACATGCTAGTCTCTACCGTGAACCACCTAGAGGCCGTTATAGGAACTACATGCTAGTCTCTACCCTGAACCACCTAGAGGCCGTTAGAGGAACTACATGCTCGTCTCTACCGGGAA
>JANIIK010002155.1:0-17000 GCA_027704905.1 Muraenolepis orangiensis | reverse complement strand
AACAACAAGAACATGTGATATTTAGCTGGTCAGACCATGAAAGAACATCCAATGCATGACTCCCTTTCAGCTCTGAGAACACATCTTCATCTCCACCACAAACATCATATTGAATACAACAGTCTTCTAGAACGTGTTAAAGAGAAAGTTCAACCATTTAAAACATCATATTGAATACAACAGTCTTCTAGAACTTGTTAAAGATAAAGTTCAAACATTTAAAACATTATATTGCATAAAGTATTTTTTGCGAGTTCAGGAATTTTTATTAAGCTAAATGAATAACAGTCAAAAGTTGAACAGTCTTTAAATCCCTGGGGTCCATCCGTGACCCAGTGGTAGGACCCATGGTGGTAGATCACCTCCTCTGACCCCTGACCTCTGAAACTGCTCTCTGGCCATTTGGGGCCTTAAGGGAGAACCCCCCCCTCACCCCCCTGTGTGTGTGTGTCTGTATAGTGTATACTATATGTGTGTGTGTATAGTGTATACTATGTGTGTGTGTGTGTGTGTGTGTGTGTATAGTGTATACTATATGTGTGTGTGTATAGTGTATACTATGTGTGTGTGTGTGTATAGTGTATACTATGTGTGTGTGTGTGTATAGTGTATACTATGTGTGTGTGTGTGTATAGTGTATACTATGCGTGTGTGTGTGTGTATAGTGTATACTATGTGTGTGTGTGTATAGTGTATACTATGTGTGTGTGTATAGTGTATACTATGTGTGTGTGTGTGTATAGTGTATACTGTGTGTGTGTGTGTGTATAGTGTATACTATGTGTGTGTGTGTGTGTGTGTGTGTGTGTATAGTGTATACTATGTGTGTGTATGTGTGTATAGTGTATACTATGTGTGTGTGTGTGTGTATAGTGTATACTATGTGTGTGTGTGTATAGTGTATACTATGTGTGTGTGTGTATAGTGTATACTATGTGTGTATAGTGTATACTATGTGTGTGTGTGTATAGTGTATACTATGTGTGTGTGTGTATAGTGTATACTATATGTGTGTGTGTGTGTATAGTGTATACTATGTGTGTGTGTGTGTGTATAGTGTATACTATGTGTTTGTGTGTGTATAGTGTATACTATGTGTGTGTGTATAATGTATACTATGTGTGTGTGTGTGTATAGTGTATACTATGTGTGTGTGTGTGTGTGTGTGTATAGTGTATACTATGTGTGTGTGTGTGTGTGTGTATAGTGTATACTATGTGTGTGTGTGTGTGTGTGTATAGTGTATACTATGTGTGTGTGTATTGATTGATTGATTGATTGATTGAAGTGTTTATTTCGAATATGAAAGCAAAAATAATAAATAAAAGCCATTAAAGAAACAAAGAAAAATAGAATATATACATATTCGAAAAGGAGTGAGAAGAAGTAAAACTTATTAACTCCCACCCCTTCTCCATAAATAATACATAATAACAAGCTTCCTGGTCTAACCCTGTCTATACACTACTGTGTAATATTTACTAGTAATTCTGTTTCAGATTTTATAATATTATGAAAATATAAATATAATATATACATATCATACATGTATAGTGTATACTATGTGTGTGTGTGTATAGTGTATACTATGTGTGTGTGTGTATAGTGTATACTATGTGTGTGTGTGTATAGTGTATACTATGTGTGTGTGTGTATAGTGTATACTATGTGTGTGTGTGTGTATAGTGTATACTATGTGTGTGTGTGTGTGTGTATAGTGTATACTATGTGTGTGTGTGTATAGTGTATACTATGTGTGTGTGTGTATAGTGTATACTATGTGTGTGTGTATAGTGTATACTATGTGTGTGTGTGTATAGTGTATACTATGTGTGTGTGTGTGTATAGTGTATACTATGTGTGTGTGTGTGTGTATAGTGTATACTATGTGTGTGTGTGTGTATAGTGTATACTATGTGTGTGTGTGTGTATAGTGTATACTATGTGTGTGTGTATAGTGTATACTATGTGTGTGTGTGTGTGTATAGTGTATACTATGTGTGTGTGTGTGTATAGTGTATACTATGTGTGTGTGTGTGTGTATAGTGTATACTATGTGTGTGTGTGTGTATAGTGTATACTATGTGTGTGTGTGTATAGTGTATACTATGTGTGTGTGTATAGTGTATACTATGTGTGTGTGTGTGTGTGTATAGTGTATACTGTGTGTGTGTGTGTGTGTGTAGTGTATACTATGTGTGTGTGTGTGTGTGTATAGTGTATACTACGTGTGTGTGTCAGGTTTTCCGTTAGCCGGTTTTTAGCGGGTAAAAAATAAAAATAAAAAAAACCTGCGGATCAAAATGTCCGCTAATAATAATGCTCAAACTGACCTGAGATCAGCTCTACTACTGTGTGTGTGTGTGTGTGTGTGTGTGTGTGTGTGTGTGTGTGTGTGTGTGTGTGTGTGTGTGTGTGTGTGTGTGTGTGTGTGTGTGTGTGTGTGTGTGTGTGTGTGTGTGTGTGTGTGTTGCTACAACGGACACAGAGACACTGAGTCACCATAACCCCCCATAACCCAAACCCAGGGAGGAGGTCCTCCTGGGTGAATGTGGACTGGAAGGTGTGGATGAGTGTCAGTGTGTCTGAGGACCCTCCTCCATCTGGGGACACTCTGTAGAAGGAGAGAGAGCCAGCAGGTCGGTCCACATACACTCCTACTCTGTTAGAGGGGAGGAGACGTATGTCTGTTCTACTACCGTTGAACCAGACAGAGTAACTATCATCATCACAATGAAGACTCCAGGACTTGTTGTTTCCTCCAAGCTCGCTATAACCACCTCCTCCTCTCCTAGTGATTCCTCTGTATGTCACTCCTATCTCAACACCTCCTTCCCTCTCCACCTCCCAGTAACAGCGGTCAGTCAGACTCTCTCTACACAACACCTGGGGCCAGTAGTCAAATCTCTCTGGGTGATCAGGATACTCTCCTCCTCTCTAACCCTCGTCACCTTCCTGTTGTCCTCAGACAGAGAGAGTCCTCTGTGGGCTGTGTTTGGGTCCAGTGTGAGTTCACACGCATCTGATGGAGAACAAGACATGATTAGTCTGCTGAACTGTTGTTGTTGTTCCTAGAAACTGAGGCCAGACTGTAGTTTGTGTTCTCCTGATGTTCTCAGTCCCTCAGCGTCACCACATGGGCTCTGTGTGTGTCATCAATATATTAGTAGTACCAGGATTATTATGTTCTAATGTCTTACATAACAATCAGAATAATAATAATATTATTATTGGATTTATATAATATTATTAATAATAATAACAACACTTATAATAATAATAGTAATAATAATAGTAGTATAAATAATACTATTAATATAAATATTTGTATTAAGAATAATAAAATAATAATATTCATAATTATATTACATTATAGTAATCATTATTCTAAACAGTAATCATTTATTCTTCAATGGTCCTTATTTGAACCATAAGGATGATGATTATTGTTATAATATAATATTAAATACACACTAATATTAAAGGGAAAGCTGCTCCGTTTGGGTCTCTAAACGTGTTTTGTATTGATGAGATCCATCCTGTTCATTCCCAGCAGGACGTCACCTCCTGCTGTGTGGATGGACCTTCCATCTAAAGAGTGAGTGTGTGTTGTGATGACTCAAACTAAACAGACACTCACACTTCTTTGGAGCTGGTTTCAGCCTCCATCCTCCACCGTGCTCCACCCTGGGGGGAACAAAGAGAGAGCAGTTGAAACATTCACACTCATGATCTGCTGGATCATCACTTTGTACACAACATGAGTTACAGCCGCCTTGGTAAACCACTTCATCTAGCGGCTGGTTGAATCCTTGTAGGAGACACGGTCCCTGAGAGGTGAGCTGTCCTCTCCGTACCTGAGAGTGTCCAGTCTCCAGCGTGGATCCTCCAGTCCAGCAGAGAGCAGCGTAACTCCTGAGTCTCCTGGGTGATTGTAGCTCAGGTCCAGCTCTCTCAGACGGGAGGGGTTGGAGCTCAGAGCTGAGGCCAGAGAAGCACAGCCTTCCTGTGGACCAACAGCAGACAACCTGCACACACACACACACACACACACACACACACACACACACACACACACACACACACACACACACACACACACACACACACACACGTGTTAATGTTAATGACAATGTTATGATAGTGTAATGCTAATGACAATGTTATGATAGTGTAATGTTAATGACATGTTATGACAGTGTAATGTTAATGACATGTTATGATAGTGTAATGTTAATGACATGTTATGATAGTGTAATGTTAATGACATGTTATGATAGTGTAATGTTAATGACATGTTATGCTAGTGTAATGTTAATGACATGTTATGATAGTGTAATGTTAATGACATGTTATGATAGTGTAATGCTAATGAAATGTTATGATAGTGTGATGTTAATGAAATGTTATGATCGTGTAATGTTAATGACAATGTTATGATCGTGTAATGTTAATGACAATGTTATGATAGTGTAATGTTAATTAGATTAGATTAGATTCTAATGTATTGTCATTTCACAGCACAAGTACAGTACAGCGAAAATAATTTAGCATCTAACCAGAGTGCACATGTTGCAGTAAAGTGCATGTTATATAATATAATTTACAGTTTAAATGTACAGGTTAATAGACAGTCTAGGTATAAATGTGATATGATCATAATAATAGGTTTATGTATATACAGGTAAGTGATCATTGAACAGGTAGTGATCAGGGGTATGCTATTATTGAAAGCAGGATAAATATATAGAAATGTAAATGTATACAAGTGAGCATCCATTCCTTAATTTCCCTCGGGATAAATAAAGTTATCTGAATCTGAATCATATATAAATGTATGGCAAGTATAAATGTATATATATATACAGGAGTAGGAGCAGTTCTATCAACATATGTAAACATATATTGCAGGTACAGTAAACAGGTATCTTAGTAATAATAAATATGTAAATTATAGAGAGGTAGTAGTTGTGATACAGTTTTTTTTTTTTTTTGTTTTTTTAACAGTTAATCAGAGACATTGTGGTGATTATTATAGGTGTTGAGCAGAGGGGGGGGGCAGGGGCGTGAGCAGGGGGGGAGGGGCAGGGGCGTGAGCAGGGGGGAGGGGCAGGGGCGTGAGCAGGGGGGGGGCAGGGGCGTGAGCAGGGGGGGGGACAGCAGAGGTGGCAGCAGCAGGGGGGGGCAGAGGGGGGCAGCAGGGGGGGGACAGCAGGGGGGGGACAGCAGAGGGGGGGGACAGCAGAGGGGGGGACAGCAGAGGGGGGACAGCAGGGGGGGGACAGCAGAGGGGGGGACAGCAGGGGGGGGACAGCAGAGGGGTGGCAGCAGGGGGGGACAGCAGGGGGGGGACAGCAGAGGGGGGGACAGCAGAGGGGGGACAGCAGAGGGGGGCAGCAGAGGGGGGGACAGCAGAGGGGGGACAGCAGAGGGGGGACAGCAGAGGGGGGGACAGCAGAGGGGGGACAGCAGAGGGGGGGAAGCAGAGGGGGGACAGCAGAGGGGGGGGACAGCAGAGGGGGGACAGCAGAGGGGGGACAGCAGAGGGGGGGACAGCAGAGGGGGGAGCAGAGGGGGGGCAGCAGATGGGGGGGGGGCAGCAGATGGGGGGCAGCAGAGGGGGGGACAGCAGAGGGGGGGGACAGCAGAGGGGGGGGGACAGCAGAGGGGGTGGGGCTGTCTTCGTGGTCCAGAGTTCAGGGAGATGACAGCTGAGGGGGAAGAAGCTGTTCCTAAGCCTGCTTGACTTGGAACAAAGGTTTCTATAGCGCCTCCCGGAGGGGAGGAGGGCTAACAGTCCATGGTTGGGGTGAGAGGGTTTTACACTATTGTTGTGCCTTCCTCAGACACCGTTTGTGGTGGGTGGTGTTTATTGCAGGGAGGGGTAGTCCAACGATGAGTTGGGCGGTTTTCACCACCCTCTGCAGCGCTTAATGACAATGTTATGATAGTGTAATGTTAATGACATGTTATGATAGTGTAATGTTAATGACATGTTATGATAGTGTAATGTTAATGACAATGTTATGATCGTGTAATGTTATGATAGTGTCATGTTAATGACATTGTTATGATAGTGTCATGTTATGATAGTGTCATGTTAATGACAATGTTACGATAGTGTCATGTTAATGACAATGTTATGATAGTGTCATGTTAATGACAATGTTATTATAGTGTAATGTTAATGACATGTTATGATAGCGTAATGTTAATGACAATGTAATGATAGTGTAATGTTAATGACAATGTTATGATAGTGTAATGTTATGATAGTGTCATGTTAATGACAATGTTATGATAGTTTAAAGTTAATGACAATGTTATGATAGTGTAATGGCAATGACATGTTATGATAATGTAATGTTAATGACAATGTTATTATAGTGTAATGTTAATGACAATGTTATTATAGTGTAATGTTAATGACAATGTTATGATAGTGTAATGTTAATGACAATGTTATTATAGTGTAATGTTAATGACAATGTTATTATAGTGTAATGTTAATGACATGTTATGACAGTGTAATGTTAATGACAATGTTATGATAGAGTAATGTTAATAACATGTTATGACAGTGTAATGTTAATGACAATGTTATGATAGTGTAATGTTAATGACAATGGTATGATAGTGTAATGTTAATGACATGTTATGACAGTGTAATGTTAATGACATGTTATGATAATGTAATGTTAATGACATGTTATGACAGTGTAAAGTTAATGACAATGTTATAATAGTGTAATGGTAATGACATGTTATGATAATGTAATGTTAATGACAATGTTATTATAGTGTAATGTTAATGACAATGTTATTATAGTGTAATGTTAATGACAATGTTATGATAGTGTAATGTTAATGACAATGTTATTATAGTGTAATGTTAATGACAATGTTATTATAGTGTAATGTTAATGACATGTTATGACAGTGTAATGTTAATGACAATGTTATGATAGTGTCATGTTAATGACAATGTTATGATAGTGGCAGCACTCCTAGCAGTTCAGTAGGTCACTGCCTGTGGATATAAACTGTCCTTAAACCTGGTAGTCCTTGTACGGATGCTGCAGAACCAGCGACCAGACGGTAGGGGAGAAGAGATGGTACCCAGGGTGGTTGCGGTCCTTAGTGATGGAGATGGTCACCTGGTTCTAAAGATCTCCTCAATGCATGGAATCAGTTGAATGTATTCTGATATCAAACCCTGTGCTGTAAGTGTTTGCTCATTGAGTCCAACTGACCTGAGAGTCTCCAGTGTACAGTGTGGACTCCCCAGTCCAGCAGAGAGCAGCTTCACTCCTGAATCCTGCAGATCATTGGTACTCAGGTCCAGCTCTCTCAGACTGGAGGAGTTGGAGCTGAGAACTGAGGCCAGAGCTTCACAGCATCTCTCTGACAGATGACAGCCATTCAGCCTTCACACAACATCAACAGGAACATGTTAGGAACTGTGTTGAAAGAACACAAGTCTTTTACTTCAATAATGAGCACAAGAGAAGTGTAGTCAATGTAAAAAATAGATATTTAAATGATACCAGTTAGCTGTCTAAAATATGTACAAATATTTAGCAAAGGTAATAATTAAAGTTTCCTTAAAATGGCACATTCTAAGGAAAAGGCTGTTGATACACTTTTCTAACCAACTCTAAATTCCACCTTATTGTCTATGAGTAGAATATGAATGTAATACAACATACACCTTAAACCACTATTAACAAACTCAGAATTGAACATGTCCTCATACTATCAGGGCAACAACATCTTAAATATGTTACCTTATTTCTCTGAAAATGTATTATTTAGGAGTCTGAATTGATACTTTTATGGATGTAAATCAAGATTCAAGAGATTGATTTGCCATTGGCAACAAGTACAATAGAACGCTTACTCCTCATTCCCTCCCTGAGTATGAATTTATATACAACTATACTATAAAAATACTATACACAATAAAAATGACACTAGAAAAAACAATAAAGTGACGAATGGATGATATGTACATGTTTTGAAATGTACATAAAGGATATAAAAGCATTTTAAAGTGCCAGTAGTGCAGCAGCATCATGAATACAGTGCAGTGCAGTAACTGTAATGAGTCCAGAAAGTCCAGTGAAGTATGACAGAGTAATGTTAATGACATGTTATGATAGTGTAATGTTAATGACATGTTATGATAGTGTAATGTTAATGACATGTTATGATAGTGTAATGTTAATGACATGCTATAATAGTGTAATGTTAATGAAATGTTATGATAGTGTAATGTTAATGACATGTTATGATAGTGTAATGTTAATGACAATGTTATGATAGCGTAATGTTAATGACAATGTTATGATAGTGTAATGTTAATGACATGCTATAATAGTGTAATGTTAATGACATGTTATGATAGTGTAATGTTAATGACATGTTATGATAGTGTAATGTTAATAACATGTTATGATAGTGTAATGTTAATGACATGTTATGATAGTGTAATGTTAATGACATGTTATGATAGTGTAATGTTAAGACATGTTATGCTAGTGTAATGTTAATGACATGTTACGATAGTGTAATGTTAATGACATGTTTTGCTAGTGTAATGTTAATGACATGTTATGATAGTGTAATGTTAATGACATGTTATGATAGTGTAATGTTAATGACAATGTTATGATAGTGTAATGTTAATGACAATGTTATGATAGTGTAATGTTAATGACATGTTATGATAGTGTAATGTTAATGACAATGTTATAATAGTGTAATGTTAATGACATGTTATGATAGTGTAATGTTAATGAAATGTTATGAAAGTGTAATGTTAATGACAATGTTATGATAGTGTAATGGTAATGACAATGTTATTATAGTGTAATGTTAATGACAATGTTATGATAGTGTAATGTTAATGACAATGTTATTATAGTGTAATGTTAATGACAATGTTATTATAGTGTAATGTTAATGACATGTTATGACAGTGTAATGTCAATGACATGTTATGATAGTGTAATGTTAATGACATGTTATGCTAGTGTAATGTTAATGACATGTTATGATAGTGTAATGTTAATCACATGTTATGATAGTGTAATGTTAATGACAATGTTATGATAGTGTAATGTTAATGACAATGTTATGATAGTGTAATGTTAATGACATGTTATGATAGTGTAATGTTAATGACAATGTTATAATAGTGTAATGTTAATGACATGTTATGATAGTGTAATGTTAATGAAATGTTATGAAAGTGTAATGTTAATGACAATGTTATGATAGTGTAATGGTAATGACAATGTTATTATAGTGTAATGTTAATGACAATGTTATGATAGTGTAATGTTAATGACAATGTTATTATAGTGTAATGTTAATGACAATGTTATTATAGTGTAATGTTAATGACATGTTATGACAGTGTAATGTTAATGACATGTTATGATAGTGTAATGTTAATGACAATGTTATGACAGTGTAATGTTAATGACATGTTATAACAGTGTAATGTTAGTGATAATGTTATGAAAGTGCAATGTTAATTACCATGTTATGATAGTGTAATGTTAATGACAATGTTATTATCATGTAATGTTAATGACATGTTATGACAGTGTAATGTTAATGACAATGTTATGATAGTGTAATGTTAATGACATGTTATGACAGTGTAATGTTAATGACATGTTATGATAATGTAATGTTAATGACATGTTATGACAGTGTAATGTTAATGACAATGTTATGATCGTGTAATGTTATGATCGTGTCATGTTAATGACAATGTTACGATAGTGTCATGTTAATGACAATGTTATGATATTGTAATGTTATGATAGTGTCATGTTAATGACAATGTTACGATAGTGTCAAGTTAATGACAATGTTATGATAGTTTAAAGTTAATGTCAATGTTATGATAGTGTAATGGTAATGACATTTTATGATAATGTAATGTTAATGACAATGTTATTATAGTGTAATGTTAATGAGAATGTTATTATAGTGTAATGTTAATGACAATGTTATGATAGTGTAATGTTAATGACAATGTTATTATAGTGTAATGTTAATGACATGTTATGACAGTGTAATGTTAATGACAATGTTATGATAGTGTAATGTTAATGACAATGTTATGATAGTGTAATGTTAATGACAATGATATTATAGTGTAATGTTAATGACATGTTATGACAGTGTAATGTTAATGACATGTTATGACAGTGTAATGTTAATGACAATGTTATGATAGTGTAATGTTAATGACAATGTTATGATAGTGTCATGTTAATGACATTGTTATGATAGTGGCAGCACTCCTAGCAGTTCAGTAGGTCACTGCCTGTGGATATAAACTGTCCTTAAACCTGGTAGTCCTTGTACGGATGCTGCAGAACCAGCGACCAGACGGTAGGGGAGAAGAGATGGTACCCAGGGTGGTTGTGGTCCTTAGTGATGGAGATGGTCACCTGGTTCTAAAGATCTCCTCAATGCATGGAATCAGTTGAATGTCTTCTGATATCAAACCCTGTGCTGTAAGTGTTTGCTCATTGAGTCCAACTGACCTGAGAGTCTCCAGTGTACAGTGTGGACTCCCCAGTCCAGCAGAGAGCCGCTTCACTCCTGAATCCTGCAGGTCGTTGGTACTCAGGTCCAGCTCTCTCAGACTGGAGGAGTTGAAGCTGAGAACTGAGGCCAGAGCTTCACAGCATCTCTCTGACAGACGACAGCCATTCAGCCTTCACACAACATCAACAGGAACATGTTAGGAACTGGGTTGAAAGGGATTATTGAGATTAAAACCACTTAAAACCACTTAAAACCACTTAAAACCACCATTAAAACCACCATTAAAACCACTGAAAACCACTTAACCCTGTAAGGCCATCAGATGCAAAGTTACAACAACACTTTTAGCTAGTTAAAAAAAAGTCTGTACATTTATTTTTCTTTTCTTTTAACCCATTTCCATAGTCAATGGGTCCTGTTGTTCAGCCTCCCGATGCTATTGGATAGTACATCTGTTCATAGGTCCGCCCTCTGGCCTCCAAGTCACACAACTGACTAATCTCCATGCCAGCAACACCTCTTTGTTTCATTGGACTGGATTCACAGTCTTTACTAGCATTTTGAATAAGAAATATAAGTTTAACAAATGATAACAGCGCTGTAGGTAAGATTTAACAGCCAATATTGGAGTGTAATTTGTAGCCTGGTCCAGTATTTTCCAGTATTCATTCAAATTGAAGAACAAGTATTCTAGGGGAACAAGAATAGACTAGGGAAAAACCCAGTTGTGGTGTTTCCTGGTATAATACCCAGTTGTTACTGGACTTCCTACTGAAGTGGTGCTGTTACTAATGGTTCACAATCCAAATGTTGTGTAGTTTAGAAAATAAAATATTAAAATAGGCTCCCTCCTATAGCCTGCTCCAAGATCATATGTTTTGTATATTGTTATGACTTTAATATTCCAGTATTATGTATATTGTATTGTAGTACATGTTACTATTGAACCTACAGATATGTTTTGTATATTATTATAACTTTAATATTCTAGTATTATGTATATTGTGGCTTAAAATGTGATTTGTGAACTTACAGAGATGTATTGTACATTAAAATGTAACATTCACCTTATATAATGATGGCAACAACATATTATATAAGTTACGTTATTCCTCTGAAATTAATAATTTAGGCGTCTGAAATTTACTTTTATGGATATAAATCAAGATTCAAGAGTTGAATTTGATGAATTTGATGAATTTGTACAATTGAATGCTTTCTCCCCATTCCCTCCTAAAGTATGCATTTCAAGAACACAAAATACATGTTTTGAATTGTACATAAAACATATGAAAGCATTTTAAAGTGCCAGTAGTGCACCAGCATCATGAATACAGTGCAGTACAGTAACTGTAATGAGTCCAGAAAGTCCAGCAAAGTATGACAGAATAATGTTAATGACATGTTATGATAGTGTAATGTTAATGACATGTTATTGTATTGTAGTACATGTTACTATTGAACCTACAGATATGTTTTGTATATTATTATAATTTTAATATTCTAGTATTATGTATATTGTGGCTTAAAATGTGATTTGTGAACTTACAGAGATGTATTGTACATCTCAACAAAGAGAGAGCAGTTGAAACATTCACACTCATGATCTGCTGGATCATCACTTTGTACACAACATGAGTTACAGCCGCCTTGGTAGACCACTTCATCTAGCGGCTGGTTGAATCCTTGTAGGAGACACGGTCCCTGAGAGGTGAGCTGTCCTCTCCGTACCTGAGAGTGTCCAGTCTCCAGCGTGGATCCTCCAGTCCAGCAGAGAGCAGCGTAACTCCTGAGTCTCCTGGGTGATTGTAGCTCAGGTCCAGCTCTCTCAGACGGGAGGGGTTGGAGCTCAGAGCTGAGGCCAGAGAAGCACAGCCTTCCTGTGAGACCATACAGGCAGACAACCTGCACACACACACACACACACACACACACACACACACACACACACACACACACACACACACACACACACACACACACACACACACACACACACACACACACACACACACACACACACACACACACACACACACACACACACACCACACTTTATCTGTGTGAATTGTTACTTTTATGGCTGTAAACCATGAATGTTGAATGTCTTCTGATATCAAACCCTGTGCTGTAAGTGTTTGCTCATTGAGTCCAACTGACCTGAGAGTCTCCAGTGTACAGTGTGGACTCCCCAGTCCAGCAGAGAGCAGCTTCACTGCTGAATCCTGCAGGTCGTTGTTACTCAGGTCCAGCTCTCTCAGACTGGAGGAGTTGGAGCTGAGAACTGAGGCCAGAGCTTCACAGCATCTCTCTGACAGATGACAGCCATTCAGCCTTCACACAACATCAACAGGAACATGTTAGGAACTGGGTTGAAAGGGATTATTGAGATTAAAACCACTTAAAACCACTTAAAACCACTTAAAACCACCATTAAAACCACCATTAAAACCACTGAAAACCACTTAACCCTGTAAGGCCATCAGTTGCAAAGTTACAACAACACTTTTAGCTAGTTCAAAAAAAGTCTGTACATTTATTTTTCTTTTCTTTTAACCCATTTCCATAGTCAATGGGTCCTGTTGTTCAGCCTCCCGATGCTATTGGATAGTACATCTGTTCATAGGTCCGCCCTCTGGCCTCCAAGTCACACAACTGACTAATCTCCATGCCAGCAACACCTCTTTGTTTCATTGGACTGGATTCACAGTCTTTACTAGCATTTTTTATAAGAAATATAAGTTTAACAAATGATAACAGCGCTGTAGGTAAGATTTAACAGCCAATATTGGAGTGTAATTTGTAGCCTGGTCCAGTATTTTCCAGTATTCATTCAAATTGAAGAACAAGTATTCACAAATATGAATAGACTAGGGAAAAACCCTGTTGTGGTGTTTCCTGGTATAATACCCAGTTGTTACTGGACTTCCTACTGAAGTGGTGCTGTTACTAATGGTTCACAATACAAATGTTGTGTAGTTTAGAAAATAAAATATTAAAATAGGCTCCCTCCTATAGCCTGCTCCAAAATCATATGTTTTGTATATTTTTATGACTTTAATATTCCAGTATTATGTATATTGTATTGTTGTACATGTTACTATTGAACATACAGATATGTTTTGTATATTATTATAACTTTAATATTCTAGTATTATGTATATTGTGGCTTAAAATGTGATTTGTGAACTTACAGAGATGTATTGTATATTAAAAATGTAACATACACCTTATATAATGATGGCAACAACATCTTATATAAATTACGTTATTCCTCTGAAATTAATAATTTAGGTGTCTGAAATTTACTTTTATGGATATAAATCAAGATTCAAGAGATGAATTTGTACAATAGAATGCTTTCTCCCCATTCCCTCCTGCAGTATGCATTTCAAGAACACAAAATACATGTTTTGAATTGTACATAAAACATATAAAAGCATTTTAAAGTGCCAGTAGTGCAGCAGCATCATGAATACAGTGCAGTACAGTAACTGTAATGAGTCCAGAAAGTCCAGCAAAGTATGACAGAATAATGTCAATGACATGTTATGATAGTGTAATGTTAATGACATGTTATGATAGTGTAATGTTAATGGAATGTTATGATAGTGTAATGTTAATGACAATGTTATGATAGTGTAATGTTAATGACATGTTATGATAGTATTATGTTAATGACATGTTATGATAGTGTATTGTTAATGACAATGTTATGATAGTGTAATGTTAATTACATGTTATGATAGTATTATGTTAATGACATGTTATGATAGTGTATTGTTAATGACAATGTTATGATAGTGTAATGTTAATGACAATGTTATGATAGTGTAATGTTAATGACAATGTTGTGATAGTGTAATGTTAATTACATGTTATGATAGTGTAATGTTAATGACAATGTTATGATAGTGTAATGTTAATGACAATGTTATGATCGTGTAATGTTAATGACAATGTTGTGATAGTGTAATGTTAATGACATGTTATGACAGTGTAATGTTACTGACAATGTTATGATAGTGTCATGTTAATGACAATGTTATGATAGTGTAATGTTAATGACATGTTATGACAGTGTAATGTTAATGACAATGTTATGATAGTGTAATGTTAATGACAATGTTATGATAGTGTAATGTTAATGACATGTTATGATAGTATTATGTTAATGACATGTTATGATAGTGTATTGTTAATGACAATGTTATGATAGTGTAATGTTAATTACATGTTATGATAGTATTATGTTAATGACATGTTATGATAGTGTATTGTTAATGACAATGTTATGATAGTGTAATGTTAATGACAATGTTATGATAGTGTAATGTTAATGACAATGTTGTGATAGTGTAATGTTAATTACATGTTATGATAGTGTAATGTTAATGACAATGTTATGATAGTGTAATGTTAATGACAATGTTATGATCGTGTAATGTTAATGACAATGTTGTGATAGTGTAATGTTAATGACATGTTATGACAGTGTAATGTTACTGACAATGTTATGATAGTGTCATGTTAATGACAATGTTATGATAGTGTAATGTTAATGACATGTTATGACAGTGTAATGTTAATGACAATGTTATGATAGTGTAATGTTAATGACAATGTTATGATAGTGTAATGTTAATGACAATGTTATGACAGTGTAATGTTACTGAGAAGTTATGATAGTGGCAGCACTCCTAGCAGTTCAGTAGGTCACTGCCTGTGGATATAAACTATCCTTAAACCTGGTAGTCCTTGTACAAATGCTGCAGAACCAGCGACCAGACGGTAGGGGGAGAAGAGATGGTGCCCAGGGTGGTTGTGGTCCTTAGTGATGGAGATGGTCACCTGGTTCTAAAGATCTCCTCAATGCATGGAATCAGTTGAATGTCTTCTGATATCCAACCCTGTGCTGTAAGTGTTTGCTCATTGAGTCCAACTGACCTGAGAGTCTCCAGTGTACAGTGTGGACTCCCCAGTCCAGCAGAGAGCAGCTTCACTCCTGAATCCTGCAGGTGGTTGGTACTCAGGTCCAGCTCTCTCAGACTGGAGGAGTTGGAGCTGAGAACTGAGGCCAGAGCTTCACAGCATCTCTCTGACAGACGACAGCCATTCAGCCTTCACACAACATCAACAGGAACATGTTAGGAACTGTGTTGAAAGGGCTTATTGGAATTAAAACCACTTAAAACCACATAATACCACCATTAAAACACAGTCTTTCCTAGCATTAAGAAATATAAGTTTAACAAATGATAACAGCGCTGTTGGTAGGATTTAACAGCCCATTTTGGAGTGTAATTTGTAGCCAGGTCCAGTATTGTCCAGAATTAATTCAAATTGAAAAACAAGTATTCACAAATATGAATAGGCTAGGGAAAAACCCAGTTGTGGTGTTTCCTGGTATAATACCCAGTTGTTACTGGACTTCCTACTGAAGTGGTGCTGTTACTAATGGTTCACAATCCAAATGTTGTGTAGTTTAGAAAATAAAATATTAAAATAGGCTCCCTCCTTTTGCCTGCTCCCGCTCATATTTTTTGAATATTGTATAACTTTAATATTGTAGTATAATGTATATTGAAATACATGTTATTATTTAACCTACAGATATGTTTCGTATATTATCTACCTTTTATATATTAGTATTATGTATATTGAGTATTAAAATATGTCATTTGTGAAACTACAGAGATGTATTGGATATTATTATAACTTCCATATTCTAGTATAACGTATATTGTGTATTAAAATACATAGTGAACCTACAGAGATGTTTTGGAGGCTTTGACCACTGGCAGCAGCCTCAGAAGACCCTCCTCTGAAGCAGAGTATTTCTTCAGGTCAAACACGTCCAGCTCCTCTTCTGATGACAGTAAGATGAAGACCAGAGCTGAACACTGAGCAGGAGAGAGATCTTCTCTGGAGAGACTTCCTGATGTCAGGTACTGTTGGATCTCCTCCACCAGAGAACGGTCGTTCAGCTCATTCAGACAGTGGAACAGATTGATGCTTCTTTCTGGAGAGAGATTTCCACTTATCTTCTCCTTGATGTAAGACACTGTTTGCTCATTGGTCTGTGAGCTACTTCCTGTCTGTCTCAGCAGACCTGGTAGGAGAATCTGATTGGTCTCCAGAGAGAGGCCCAGGAGGAAGCGGAGGAACAAGTCCAGGTGTCCGTTCTCACTCTGTAAGGCCTTGTCCACAGCACTCTGGTAGAGGAGATGGACCTCTCTTTTCTTTCCAACAAGAAAAGACCACATTGTTCGCGGTTGTTCTTCTGACAGCAGATTGACACCAGTGTCCATGAAGGACAAGAAGACATAAAGAGCAGCCAGAAACTCCTGGAGGCTCAGATGGACAAAGCAGAACACCTTGTCCTGGTACAGCCCACACTCCTCTTTAAAGATCTGGGTGAACACTCC
>JANIIK010002154.1:27500-32500 GCA_027704905.1 Muraenolepis orangiensis | reverse complement strand
GTAGTGTTTTGGGAACCCAGGTGGTCTTTTTAGGAACCCAGGTGTGTATTTGTGGAACCCAGGTTGTGTTTTTGGGGAACCCAGGTGGTGTTTTTGGGAACCCAGGTGGTGTTTTTGGGAACCCAGATGGTGTTTTTTTGGGAACACAGATGGTGTTTTTTTGGGAACCAAGGTGGTGTTTTGGTTAACCCAGGTGGTGTTTTGGGGAACCCAGATGGTGTTTTTTTGGGAACCAAGGTGGTGTTTTGGTTAACCCAGGTAGTGTTTTGGGGAACCCAGATGGTGTTTTTTTTTTTTAAAACCCAGGTGGTGTTTTCGGGAACCCAGCTGGTGTTTTTGGGAACACAGGTGGGGTTTTTGTGAACCCAGGTTGGGGTTTTGGGAACCCAGGTGGTGTTTTTAAGGGAACCAAGGTGATGTTTTTAAAGGAACCCAGGTGGTGTTTTTGGGATCACAGGTGGTGTTTTTGGGAACGAGGGTGGTGTTTTTGGGAAAAGGGATGATGTTTTAAGGTACCCAGGTGGGTGGTTTTGGAAACCAGGTGGTGTTTTTGGGAACCCAGGTGGTGTTTTTGGGAACCCAGGTGGTGTTTTTAAGGAAACCCAGGTAGTGTTTTGGGAACTCAGGTGGTCTTTTTAGGAACCCATGTGTGTATTTGGGGAACCCAAGTTGTGTTTTTTGGGAACCCAGCTGGTGTTTTGGGAACCCAGGTGGTGTTTTTGGGAACCCAGGTGGTGTTTTTTGGAACCCAGGTGGTGTTTTTAAGGGAACCCAGGTAGTGTTTTGGGAACCCAGGTGGTCTTTTTAGGAACCCAGGTGTGTATTTGGGAACCCAGATGGTGTTTTTTTGGGAACACAGATGGTGTTTTTTTGGGAACCAAGGTGGTGTTTTGGTTAACCCAGGTGGTGTTTTGGGGAACCCAGATGGTGTTTTTTTGGGAACCAAGGTGGTGTTTTGGTTAACCCAGGTAGTGTTTTGGGGAACCCAGATTGTGTTTTTTTTTTTTTTTAAACCCAGGTGGTGTTTTCGGGAACCCAGCTGGTGTTTTTGGGAACACAGGTGGGGTTTTTGTGAACCCAGGTTGGGGTTTTGGGAACCCAGGTGGTGTTTTTAAGGGAACCAAGGTGATGTTTTTAAAGGAACCCAGGTGGTGTTTTTTCGGAACACATGTGGTGTTTTTGGGATCACAGATGGTGTTTTTGGGAACGAAGGTGGTGTTTTTGGGAAAAGGGATGATGTTTTAAGGTACCCAGGTGGGTGGTTTTGGAAACCAGGTGGTGTTTTTGGGAACCCAGGTGGTGTTTTTGGGAACCCAGGTGGTGTTTTTAAGGAAACCCAGGTAGTGTTTTGGGAACTCAGGTGGTCTTTTTAGGAACCCATGTGTGTATTTGGGGAACCCAAGTTGTGTTTTTTGGGAACCCAGCTGGTGTTTTGGGAACCCAGGTGGTGTTTTTGGGAACCCAGGTGGTGTTTTTGGGAACCCAGGTGGTGTTTTTAAGGAAACCCAGGTAGTGTTTTGGGAACTTAGGTGGTCTTTTTAGGAATCCAGGTGTGTATTTGGGGAACCCAGGTTGTGTTTTTGGGGAACCCAGGTTGTGTTTTTGGGGAACCCAGGTGGTGTTTTTTAGGGAACCCAGGTGATGTTTTGGGGATTCCAGGTGTTTTTTTTGGGAACCCAGCTGGTGTTTTGGGAACCCAGGTGGTGTTTTTGGGAACCCAGGTGGTGTTTTTGGGAACCCAGATGGTGTTTTTTTGGGAACCAAGGTGGTGTTTTGGTTAACCCAGGTGGTGTTTTGGGGAACCCAGATGGTTTTTTTTTGGGAACCAAGGTGGTGTTTTGGTTAACCCAGGTGGTGTTTTGGGGAACCCAGATGGTGTTTTTTTTTTTTTAAACCCAGGTGGTGTTTTCGGGACCCCAGGTGGTGTTTTTGGGAACCCAGGTGGTGTTTTTAAAGGAACCCATGTGATATTTTGGGGATTCCAGGTGTTTTTTTTGGGTATATGTATTTAATATGTATTTAGTTGAATAGTAAATAGTAGAATAGTACAATTTGTAGTTATTAGATATACACAGGTAGGTCGTTATATATACCTAGGTAGATAGGTAGGTATATAATCTCTATTAATACTGTATTCTCTTACTTGATAATAAAGTCTAAATAATATATACTACAGTAAAGTCATGACAACTATCCACAAAGTGCCACCACAATGCAAACTGGACAGTCATGGTTTTATTTTCTGAATAGAGAGTATTCATAGCAGATCAGCCATTTTAGAAATCTCTCCAAAGAGGCCTCTGTCTACAGTAGAGATGAGTCACTAAATAGCCCCATCTACAGGCCACATGTTGTTACTGCAGCCATTGGGTGGACAGATACATTAGACCAGGGGGGTCCAAAGTACGGCCCGCCACATTCCATTCTATTTTTAGAATTGGCTGCGGGCCAATACAAAATGGATCCATTTTGTATTGGCCCGCAGCCAATTCTGAAAATAGAATGGAATGTGGCCCACACATGAAACTTTAGCACGTGAGCATGTACATTTTTATTAAAAACGTTAGCTGATGTGTTAACAACCGCAATAAATGATTTGCATAACTAGATTAAATAAAGCCTACCCTTCCCCTTGTCCTCTTATCTGTCCCTCTTCATACAGGGCTGTGGATGGGGTCTCTCTTCATACAGGGCTGTGGATGGGGTCTCTCTTCATACAGGGCTGTGGATGGGGTCTCTCTTCATACAGGGCTGTGGATGGGGTCTCTCTTCATACAGGGCTGTGGATGGGGTCTCTCTTCATACAGGGCTGTGGATGGGGTCTCTCTTCATACAGGGCTGTGGATGGGGTCTCTCTTCATACAGGGCTGTGGATGGGGTCTCTCTTCATACAGGGCTGTGGATGGGGTCTCTCTTCATACAGGGCTGTGGATGGGGTCTCTCTTCATACAGGGCTGTGGATGGGGTCTCTCTTCATACAGGGCTGTGGATGGGGTCTCTCTTCATACAGGGCTGTGGATGGGGTCTCTCTTCATACAGGGCTGTGGATGGGGTCTCTCTTCATACAGGGCTGTGGATGGGGTCCCTCTTCATACAGGGCTGTGGATGGGGTCTCTCTTCATGCAGGGCTGTGGATGGGGTCTCTCTTCATACAGGGCTGTGGATGGGGTCTCTCTTCATACAGGGCTGTGGATGGGGTCTCTCTTCAAACAGGGCTGTGGATGGGGTCCCTCTTCATACAGGGCTGTGGATGGGGTCCCCATTCTGACCAAGAAGCAATCTGAGGTTACTGTTTGGAGAATGAGCTGCCAACCCTTTTTGTAAAAATAAAAAAATTAACATTTTCTTTAAGTATATGACATTATCAAGCATAATTTGATTGATTTTATAAATGTAACTACATTTGATTAATTTGATTTAGAAATCGATAAATGAAAACCCATAAATGGCAAGATGTGATAGAGGCTGTTATTTTCTTTAAGTATATTATAAGATCAAGCATAATTGACCTACATTTGATAGATTGATTTGTATTTCTGTTAATACACTAGAGGTGAGGCAATATACCTTAACTTTAGTGAGGCCTTAACTTTAGTGAGGGGCCCAACCTTTCTCATATGTTTCTGTCTGTGGCCCTCAGTGAAAACAGTTTGGACCCCCTGTTCTAAATGATTCCTGTCTAGGGTCGGACTTTCTGTGTAATTGAAATCTCCCCCTAAAAACATAATATCATCACTATTACAATGTCCAATAGTATCACATAGAATGCCTACAAAAAAATCATCCTATCCACCCCATTGGTGGGCACATAGACAAAACACGAGCTTGACCTTTTCAAATTCTGCTTTGACCTTTAGTAAAACACCTGGAATGATTTCCTCCACCTCAAAAGAAAACGGTAAAAACCTCCTGTCAAATCAAGTCCCCACTCCTCCACTGCAGCTGGACTTGTGGCTTCAAACCATCTCCCCGTTAAAACCCCTCTTCCAGTCACTTTCACTGTCTGTTGGGCTGTGGGTTTCCTGTACACACATAATATCAATGAGTTTAATCTCCATTAGTTTAAAAATATTAGCTCTCTTAAAGTCAGCTCTGGCTCTGTTCAACTTCAAGCTGCTGATATTAAAATCACACATGGATAGAAATGAGATTTCAGGAAAAAAAACTGATCAGTAAGAAAAAGAAACAAAAGAAACAAGAACTCTTTGTAAAGATGATCTTCAATGAGTTGGGCCTTTAGCCTCACTATCATTAGTTTCAGTCTGTAGATCTCCTGAACCGTCAACACGTCTTCAAATTGACCCACATTTCTCGTCAGGGGTTTTGCTGACTCAATGCAGAGTTTAAGGTTTGAGAAATGATCCCCTACAACCGGGAGTCTAGTTCCTTTAGTGACCTCCAGAAACCTTTTTATTTCATCTGAGGAATAGAGGCCTTGCTTCTCCCCCTGAGTGGTAGGGAAGTCTCTCTCTGACTCAGCGGACACCCTGGCTGCTCTGGTGATCTTTGAAGATCTAGCTCCTCTTTCCGATGGCTCAGAACGTTTTCTTTTTTGAGAGAGTTTATATAACTCCTCATCTGACATGTCCTCATCAAAATACTCATCACTCGCTGACTCATTATCTCTCCTGTTTTCATTCTCATCTACACACTCAGTCATTTCCGATGTATAATTCTCGGACACGTCTTCTACGGCTGCGTCGGCCTGATTTAAATTCTTTTGACTATAATTTTCCCCCTGAGTTTTATCTGAACATTGAGGGGCGGAGGGGGGCACCGCGACCGCTACCATCGGTGAAACCGGAGCCGGAGCCAGGGGGCCCGCCGGAGCCTCCCAGACCGGAGCGGCCGGGGACGCGTCCGGCACCGGATCCCCCGGGACCGGAGGGTCATCTCTGATCATCTCACCTGTCAATCAAACAGACTAAGACCGTTGTTAGATGATTAAATAATCAACATAAACAACTAACGTGATTGAACATAGTCAGATATACTACATT
>JANIIK010002154.1:15000-22500 GCA_027704905.1 Muraenolepis orangiensis | reverse complement strand
TTTGAAAAGGTCAAGCTCGTGTTTTTAAATGTCTCTGTGCCCACCAATGGGGTGGATAGGATGATTTTTATAAACATTCTATGTGATACTATTGGAGATTGTAATAGTGATGATTTTATGTTTTTAGGGGGAGATTTCAATTGCACAGAAAGTCCGACCCTAGACAGGAATCATTTAGAACAGGGGGGTCCAAACTGTTTTCACTGAGGGCCACAGACAGAAAAATATGAGAAAGGTTGGCCACTCACTAAAGTTAAGGCCTCACTAAAGTTAAGGTATATCGCCTCACCTCTAGTGTATTAACAGAAATACAAATCACTCAATCAAATGTAGGTAAATTATGCTTGATCATTTAATATACTTAAAGAAAAAAACAGCCTCCATCACATCTTGCCATTTATGGGTTTTCATTTATCTATTTCTAAATAAAATCAATCAAATGTAGTTACATTTATAAAATCAATCAAATTATGCTTGATAATGTAATGTACTTAAAGAAAATATTTATTTATTTTATTTTTTACAAAAAGGGTTGGCAGCTCATTCTCCAAACAGCAACCTCAGATTGCTTCTTGGTCAGAATGGGGACCCCATCCACAGCCCTGTATGAAGAGAGACCCCATCCACAGCCCTGTATGAAGAGGGACCCCATCCACAGCCCTGTATGAAGAGGGACCCCATCCACAGCCCTGTATGAAGAGAGACCCCATCCACAGCCCTGTATGAAGAGGGACCCCATCCACAGCCCTGTATGAAGAGAGACCCCATCCACAGCCCTGTATGAAGAGGGACCCCATCCACAGCCCTGTATGAAGAGAGACCCCATCCACAGCCCTGTATGAAGAGAGACCCCATCCACAGCCCTGTATGAAGAGAGACCCCATCCACAGCCCTGTATGAAGAGGGACCCCATCCACAGCCCTGTATGAAGAGAGACCCCATCCACAGCCCTGTATGAAGAGAGACCCCATCCACAGCCCTGTATGAAGAGGGACCCCATCCACAGCCCTGTATGAAGAGGGACCCCATCCACAGCCCTGTATGAAGAGAGACCCCATCCACAGCCCTGTATGAAGAGAGACCCCATCCACAGCCCTGTATGAAGAGAGACCCCATCCACAGCCCTGTATGAAGAGAGACCCCATCCACAGCCCTGTATGAAGAGAGACCCCATCCACAGCCCTGTATGAAGAGAGACCCCATCCACAGCCCTGTATGAAGAGAGACCCCATCCACAGCCCTGTATGAAGAGAGACCCCATCCACAGCCCTGTATGAAGAGAGACCCCATCCACAGCCCTGTATGAAGAGAGACCCCATCCACAGCCCTGTATGAAGAGAGACCCCATCCACAGCCCTGTATGAAGAGAGACCCCATCCACAGCCCTGTATGAAGAGAGACCCCATCCACAGCCCTGTATGAAGAGAGACCCCATCCACAGCCCTGTATGAAGAGGGACACATAAGAGGACAAGGGGAAGGGTAGGCTGTATTTAAGCTAGTTATGCAAATCATTTATTGCGGTTGTTAACACATCAGCTAACGTTTTTAATAAAAATGTACATGCTCACGTTGTAGATTTTGGGGCACATTATTCCAGCGACTTTAGTGAGCCGCTGTTTAACGAAGTCACAGTCTGAGAAAGCTTTCCCGTGTCGCGGGATTCATTTGTTTTAGTGGCGAAGCTGCGTTAGGACTGCAGGTAGTGAGTAGCTCCACCTACTGGTCAAACTAAGAACTACAACTCAGTCAAGCGCAAGTTTCATGTGTGGGCCACATTCCATTCTATCTTTAGAATTGGCTGCGGGCCAATACAAAATGGATGGCGGGCCGCAGTCGGCCCGGGATCCATTTTCCATTGGCCCGCAGCCAATTCTAAAAACAGAATGGAATGTGGCGGGCCGTACTTTGGACCCCCCTGGTCTAATGTATCCGTCCACCCAATGGCTGCAGTAACAACATGTGGCCTGTAGATGGGGCTATTTAGTGACTCATCTCTACTGTAGACAGAGGCCTCTTTGGAGAGATTTCTAAAATGGCTGATCTGCTATGAATACTCTCTATTCAGAAAATAAAACCATGACTGTCCAGTTTGCATTGTGGTGGCACTTTGTGGATAGTTGTCATGACTTTACTGTAGGATATATTATTTAGACTTTATTATCAAGTAAGAGAATACAGTATTAATAGAGATTATATACCTACCTATCTACCTACCTAGGTATATATAACGACCTACCTATCTACCTAGGTATATATAACGACCTACCTGTGTATATCTAATAACTACAAATTGTACTATTCTACTATTTCCTATTCAACTAAATACATATTGTACTGAAAATGTACCTACTCTATTGAATACATATTTAAATGAGAATGTACCTATTCTACTGATTACATATTTAATGAGAATGTACCTATTCTACTGATTACATATTTAATGAGAATGTACCTATTCTACTGATATATATTGGAGAGAAAATTCCACAGAAAATTCACAGATTTTTTGTCCATTTTTATTGAAATCAGAAAAGTGTACAAACATTTGATTCTGTTTTATGTCACATGGTTCAGAAGAATAAACCTCAAGAGATATATAGAGATTATGAAATCAGCCAATCAGACAAATAGTGTTCTCCATTCTTCAGCCTGTAACCTTTAGAGAGAGAGAGAGAGAGAGAGAGAGAGAGAGAGAGAGAGAGAGAGAGAGAGAGAGAGAGAGAGAGAGAGAGAGCCTGGGTTCCATTAAAACACCACCTGGGTTCCAAAAACACCACCTGGGTTCACAAAACCCGCACCTGAGAACCAAAAAACACCACCTTTGTTCACAAAAACACCACCCGGGTTCCCAAAACCCCCACCTGTGATCCCAAAAACACCACCTGTGTTCCCAAAAACCCCACCTAGGTTCCCTAAAACACCACCTGGGTTCCCCAAAACACCACCTGGGTTTCCAAAAACACCCCCTGGGTTCCTTAAAACACAGTCTGGGTTCCCAAAAAACACCACCTAGGTTCCCGAATACACAACCTGTGTTCCCAAAAACACCACCTAGGTTCCCTTATAAACACCACCTGGGTTCCATTAAAACACCACCTGGGTTCCCAAAATCCCCATCTGGGTCCCCTTAAAAACACCACCTGTGTTCCCAAAAACACCACCTGGGTTCCCAAAAACAACACCTTTGTTCACAAAAACACCACCTGTGATCCCAAAAACACCACCTGTGTTCCCAAAAACCCCACCTAGGTTCCCCAAAACACCACCTGGGTTCCCAAAACACCACCTGGGTTTCCAAAAACACCCCCTGGGTTCCTTAAAACACCACCTGGGTTCCCAAAAAACACCACCTAGGTTCCCGAATACACCACCTGTGTTCCCAAAAACACCACCTGGGTTCCATTAAAACACCAACTGGGTTCCCAAAATCCCCACCTGGGTCCCCTTAAAAACACCACCTGTGTTCCCAAAAACACCACCTGGGTTCCCAAAAACACCACCTGGGTCACCTTAAAAACACCACTTAGGTTCCAGAAAAACCACCTTGGTTCCTGAAACACCACCTGGGTTCCAAAAAAACACACTTGGTTTCCCAAAAACACCACCTGGGTTCCCAAAAACACCACCTGGATTCCTTTAAAAACATAACCTGGGTTCCAAAAAACACCACCTGGGTTCCTAAAGACACCACCTGCGTTTTCCAAAACACCACCTGGGTTCCCAAAAACACCACCTGGGTTCCCAAAACCCCCACCTGGGTCCCCTAAAAACACCACCTATGTTCCCAAAACCACCACCTGGGTTCCCAAAAACACCACCTGGGTTCCCAAAAAAACACCACTTATATTCCAAAAAACACTACCTGGGTCACCTTAAAAACACCACCTGGGTTCCCTGAAAAACACCACCTGGGTCCCCAAAAACACTACCTGGGTTCCTTAAAACACCACCTGGGTTTCCAAAAAAATACCATCTAGGTTCCTGAAACACCACCTGGGTTCCTGAAAGACCACCTGGGTTCCCAAAAACACCACCTGGGTTCCCAGAAACACCACCTAGGTTCCCAACAACACCACCTATGTTCCCAAAAACACCACCTGGGTTTCCAAAAAAAACCCGACCTGTGTTAAGGGGTACAGGACCTTCAACAGTGAATCCACGGTCTGGTCTTCATATGTAACATCAGGTGAGAGGTAGAGGGGGAACCCAGCAGGAGGTTCTATGGTTAAGGGGTACAGGACCTTAAACGTTTGGGAACCACTGTAGTAGCTCATACACACACAGGATTAACATGAGGAGGTGGTGGTGCTGCTGCTGCTGGGAACAGAATGCAGAACCAACGTTGTGTGTGTTCCTCTCTGATTGTAATCTTAGTAATCTCTAATCTTAGAAACAGAGAGAGAGAGAGAGAGAGAGAGAGAGAGAGAGAGAGAGAGGAGAGAGAGAGAGAGAGAGAGAGAGAGAGAGAGAGAGAGAGACACACAGGGAGGGGGGGGGGGGACATTCATCACCACAGATGCAGGGTTCTGTGTACATGTTCCTCTATTGAGGATCTCTCCCACATTCCTCTCACACGTGGATTACCTGAAGGAACGTGTGAGAGATCCTCAAAAGACGCCAGGCACTCATGTAGCGCTCAGAGGAGCAGGCGGCTTGGGAAGTAAAGCGGCCAACAGGTAACACACGCCATGGACACGCCCCTTTGGAACCATATGCTAATGATATGCAAATTATGCAAATAGCAAATGCAAATAGGCCACCTTTCTGTCTGGAAGCAACCCAGTGGTCGTAGCGGTACTGAACTATGACACATCCTATACAGCGACATTCACGACACAACAAAACGTTACTGTCACTTATATTCATATCATATCAATATGATGTGTATTCATTACTAATACAAAAAACAATGGATACGCCAGCATAGGGCACTAGGAAATGAGATTAGATTAGATTAGATTTTATTTTCATTGCACAGCATGTCAGGATTAGCAGTTCTGCCTCCCTGCGTTCCAGCCCTCGTCCTGATAGCCATGCATTTGCATTTGGGTTCACCTCCAAGTCCCCGTTCCTCGTTCCTCCCCCGTCCCGGGACGTAACATCACACACACACACGCCTGCTATGACCTCCCCCAGTTCATCATTGACCTGGATGGTTCCTTCCATTGAGCTGTTGGTTAACTGCTCTGGAGCCATGGGTTCAATTAGTGGAGTGTGTTCTCCATGGAAATGTGATTTTAGAAACATAACAATGTTGATGATGATATTTAAGGGATACAAATGTATTATATATAACAGATTAGATGTTACTACAGTATGCTAGTCTTCTTCCTGCTGTATTAAAGTGATATATGATGATATATTAGTGATACATATGTATGATATATCACAGATCAGAGTGGACTGAGGTATCTAAGTCTTCTTCCTGCTGTACTAAAGTGAGCCACACCAAAGCATCAACTCAGTACCAAGAAGTATGATGTTGAGAACCAACCAGTTGGTCCAGTTCAACCTCTGAGAGGCTGCTGTTCCATGACTTCACTCATCATCAACAATACTTGGGTTGGACTCCTCTGGTGGTTTGCCTTCTCCATCTTGTTACACCCTTTTTAAGGCAGGTATCCAGAAAGGTGCCAAGACACACACACACACCACACACACACACACACACACACACACACACACACCACACACACACACACACACACACACACACACACACACACACACACACACCAAGCTGAGAGGTCTAGGCGTACCCCCATCCACGTGCAGCTGGATACTGGACCTCCTGTCGGACCGCCGCCAGGTGGTGAGGATGGGCAGCACCACATCAGAGCCACTGACCCTCAACACGGGAGCCCCCCAGGGATGCGTGCTGAGCCCTCTCCTCTACTCCCTCTACACCCACGACTGCATGGCTATGCACAGCTCCAACGTCATCGTCAAGTTTGCTGACGACACGACAGTGATGGGCCTGATCGCCGGCGACGACGAGACAGCCTACAGGGAGGAGGTCGGATCAACATCAAGAAGACCAAGGAGCTGATCGTGGACTTCAGGAGGCAGAGGGGAGAGCACAGCCCTATCTCCATCGACGGCGTTGCAGTAGAGAGGGTCAGCAGCTTCAAGTTCCTCGGCGTGCACATCTCCGAGGACCTCACATGGTCCACGCACACCACACACGTGGTGAAAAGGGCCCAACAACGCCTGTATTTTCTCAGGCGTCTGAAGAAATTCAGCATGTCCCCCGCATCCTGAGAGTGTTCTTACAGGGTGCATCACCGCCCGGTACGGGAACTGCACCGCACTCGAGCGCAGAGCGCTTCAAAGGGTGGTGCGGACAGCCCAGTATATCGTTGGAGGTGAGCTCCCCTCCCTCCTGGATATTTACAACCAGCGGTGCGTGGCCAAGGCCAAACAAATTATAAAAGACATTGCCCACCCCAGCCACGAACTGTACTCACTATTACCGTCAGGCAGGCGATACCGCAGTATCAAGTGCCGTACAAATAGGCTTAGAGATAGCTTTCACAGCCAGGCCATCAGACTGCTGAACAAGGGCGTATAACATATAACAATGTATATTTTATTACATTGATTTATATATACATATTGCTCTTTTCTGTGCTGATTTTTGCATTTTATAAATTGCATTTTTATTTTTTATTTCAAATTTTTAACTTTATTCTATTTTTATCTATTTTTATCTTATTTTATAACTGCTGTCTGTCGTCGGGTATTGCACACAAGATTTTCACATCACTGCTTTATACTTGTGTAAACTGTGAAGTGACAATAAACTTGACTTGACTTGACTTGATTCAGTAGAAGAGGTAAAACAACGATCTACTTTGACCACCAGGGGTCGCACTTTTCCTCCAAACGGTGCAGACTTGAATCTGATCAACAACAAAACAAGCAGAGGAGGAGATTTCCCATTCACTCCATCGACTGGTTTATTACAGACTGTAGAACAGATTTACATCAAGTCTCCTAAGCCAGTACATCTCAATGGACTCATTCAGTAAGTTCCTTGGGTGGTATGCTTTTTTTATATATAAAGAAATAAATACATATATATATATATATATATGTATATAAGTGATATTTTTTTCAGCTTTGTGGTGTGATAAAATGTACATATATCATTTAATCACAGTACAAAGCTGACATAAGCGTCAACTCCCTCCACGTGACGTTATCCAACGAACCACGTGACGTATTAACAAAGTCTCAGTAAAGGTCCCCGTGGTGACGCTCCTTCATGTGGGGGGTCGTCGTGCCCACCTCTCCGTCTCTCTCGGAGGGGGTCCCCACACACACACACACACACACACACACACACACACACACACACACACACACACACACACACACACACACACACACACACACACACACACACACACACACACACACACACCAGGGCGGCAGTATAGATCAGGAGGTAGAGCGGTCGTCTCACAAGCTGCTGGTTCGCTCCCCGCCTCCTTTT
>JANIIK010002154.1:0-10000 GCA_027704905.1 Muraenolepis orangiensis | reverse complement strand
TTGGCTGCACTTGCAGTTAATTCAGCTTGTATATCTAGAGTTTCCCTTTTCTTCCGGATCATTTCTCTTTGGTGATCTAGCTCCTCTTGTTGCTCTTCCAAAGCATGCTTTTGCTGCAAAGCTGTAGCCTTGGCAAGTAAAGCAGCCCTTTCTGCTCCGGCACAAATGCGTGCAGATAATGTGGAGGAGACTGATCTACCAGACCCACTACTATGACCAGAGGAAGCTACTGAGATGTTATCCTCCTCCTTAGGACAGTGACACCAGGTGCACCACTAACAGTATCAGGGTTTTCTATTGCAGCTATCCACTTTGTGACTTTATCAATAAAAACATTTATTTGATGATATCTTGGTCCATACCAGGTTTCTAAATCTTCTTTTCTTTCTTCCTCATTTAACATTTGTTGGTAAGACACGTGGAGAGATTTGAACTCGTCAAGTATAGCAGTAAACTTTTCCATATTTCCTTTTACTTCGTCCAGATATTCATTATCAGCCATTAACGATTTAATTATATTCATTCTTCTGGTAAGATGAGACATTTTACCAGCTCTAGAGGAGCGCATCTTCGCTGGCGCTTCATTAAGATCCTTTTCAGTAAGGCCTGAAATCATATCTAAATCGGAGTCCGCCATTCAGCTCCTCAAAATAATCAGCTAATTAGTTAATACAACAGAAAATCATTCTACTCCTTGAACACAAATGTTCTTCGACTCTTATTCCCGTTGTATTAATTGCGTTACCGCATACGCGGCTTCAATATCATCGGCGTCTTTTCAAACAATACACTTCGGAGTTTTAACCAAATACTCCGTGAGTGATCCATTAATTCAAAACTTGTACATAAACGTCTCCAAAATCCAGTTAAATGATATTCCATTTAATTCAACTTAAAGCGCTCATGCCTCCGATGGCGTAACGTTCCTTTGTTTCTTTGTGTCTTTGTTTGGTGCGTTTCTCATCGCGTCGGCCCTCCGATGCACCTGTTGCATCGGCCTGCTCAGTTCCACAACTTCTCCAGGTTCCAAAAATGAATTCCATTAAGTGTCGTTCCTTGTTACAGTCCAAAGAGCGGCATCATTGACTAATTGTAGTGGCAAAAAGCATTGTTTGTTCTATTGAACATCCTTAGACAGAGTGGAGAGGGAGGAGTTTCAAACAGGTGATGAAAACTGACCACTTGGTTGCTACCAGACTCTGCTAATACTGATGTTTTGACTTCAGGAGAAATAATACAACTATACGTTTGTGTGTTTGTGTGTTTGTGTGTGTGTGTGTGTGTGTGTGTGTTCTCCACAGTCGACACCAGGAGAGGTCAAAGGTTACCAGTGCTGGGTCTGTACAGCAGCATCAAACAGAGCTGATCAAGGTGTGTAAAAGTCCAACCAGACATTAGCCTTCAGCTCTACATGAACATTAAAAAGCATCTCTTGTGGTGCTCAGAGTCTCCCTCTTTAGACCAGTTTGTTGTCCTTTCGATGGTTTTACCACGTTTGAGGATCCCGGTGCGTCTTGATTCATTGGACGCGTAAACATGGTCTGAAGCGGAGTAACATAAACTGATGGTTTTATTTAGTTGTTTTAAATACATTGAAAAGCAACAGAAAAGTATAATATCCACTGTTTGGTCTATTGTTCTTGGTTTAGCTTGACTCGGCTGTTGACGGTCAATGATGGTGTGCGCAAGACACCGGAACCCCCCTGTGGCCGTTGTTCCACACACAACACTCACACACACATTAACCCCATGACCTATAGAGGGAACAACACTCACACACACATTAACCCCATGACCTATAGAGGGAACAACACTCACACACACATTAACCCCATGACCTATAGAGGGAACAACACTCACACACACATTAACCCCATGACCTATAGAGGGAACAACACTCACACACACATTAACCCCATGACCTATAGAGGGAACAACACTCACACACACATTAACCCCATGACCTATAGAGGGCACAACACTCACACACACATTAACCCCATGACCTATAGAGGGAACAACACTCACACACACATTAACCCCATGACCTATAGAGGGAACAACACTCACACACACATTAACCCCATGACCTATAGAGGGCACAACACTCACACACACATTAACCCCATGACCTATAGAGGACACAACACTCACACACACATTAACCCCATGACCTATAGAGGGCACAACACTCACACACACATTAACCCCATGACCTATAGAGGGCACAACACTCACACACACATTAACCCCATGACCTATAGAGGGCACAACACTCACACACACATTAACCCCATGACCTATAGAGGGAACAACACTCACACACACATTAACCCCATGACCTATAGAGGGAACAACACTCACACACACATTAACCCCATGACCTATAGAGGGCACAACACTCACACACACATTAACCCCATGACCTATAGAGGGCACAACACTCACACACACATTAACCCCATGACCTATAGAGGGCACAACACTCACACACACATTAACCCCATGACCTATAGAGGGCACAACACTCACACACACATTAACCCCATGACCTATAGAGGGAACAACACTCACACACACATTAACCCCATGACCTATAGAGGGCACAACACTCACACACACATTAACCCCATGACCTATAGAGGGAACAACACTCACACACACATTAACCCCATGACCTATAGAGGGAACAACACTCACACACACATTAACCCCATGACCTATAGAGGGCACAACACTCACACACACATTAACCCCATGACCTATAGAGGGAACAACACTCACACACACATTAACCCCATGACCTATAGAGGGCACAACACTCACACACACATTAACCCCATGACCTATAGAGGGAACAACACTCACACACACATTAACCCCATGACCTATAGAGGGAACAACACTCACACACACATTAACCCCATGACCTATAGAGGGCACAACACTCACACACACATTAACCCCATGACCTATAGAGGGCACAACACTCACACACACATTAACCCCATGACCTATAGAGGGCACAACACTCACACACACATTAACCCCATGACCTATAGAGGGAACAACACTCACACACACATTAACCCCATGACCTATAGAGGGCACAACACTCACACACACATTAACCCCATGACCTATAGAGGGAACAACACTCACACACACATTAACCCCATGACCTATAGAGGGAACAACACTCACACACACATTAACCCCATGACCTATAGAGGGAACAACACTCACACACACATTAACCCCATGACCTATAGAGGGAACAACACTCACACACACATTAACCCCATGACCTATAGAGGGCACAACACTCACACACACATTAACCCCATGACCTATAGAGGGCACAACACTCACACACACATTAACCCCATGACCTATAGAGGGCACAACACTCACACACACATTAACCCCATGACCTATAGAGGGAACAACACTCACACACACATTAACCCCATGACCTATAGAGGGCACAACACTCACACACACATTAACCCCATGACCTATAGAGGGAACAACACTCACACACACATTAACCCCATGACCTATAGAGGGAACAACACTCACACACACATTAACCCCATGACCTATAGAGGGCACAACACTCACACACACATTAACCCCATGACCTATAGAGGGCACAACACTCACACACACATTAACCCCATGACCTATAGAGGGCACAACACTCACACACACATTAACCCCATGACCTATAGAGGGAACAACACTCACACACACATTAACCCCATGACCTATAGAGGGCACAACACTCACACACACATTAACCCCATGACCTATAGAGGGAACAACACTCACACACACATTAACCCCATGACCTATAGAGGGCACAACACTCACACACACATTAACCCCATGACCTATAGAGGGAACAACACTCACACACACATTAACCCCATGACCTATAGAGGGAACAACACTCACACACACATTAACCCCATGACCTATAGAGGGAACAACACTCACACACACATTAACCCCATGACCTATAGAGGGAACAACACTCACACACACATTAACCCCATGACCTATAGAGGGAACAACACTCACACACACATTAACCCCATGACCTATAGAGGGAACAACACTCACACACACATTAACCCCATGACCTATAGAGGGAACAACACTCACACACACATTAACCCCATGACCTATAGAGGGCACAACACTCACACACACATTAACCCCATGACCTATAGAGGGCACAACACTCACACACACATTAACCCCATGACCTATAGAGGGCACAACACTCACACACACATTAACCCCATGACCTATAGAGGGAACAACACTCACAAAACATTATCACATTCCAGCTCTTAATAATATTGAATAGAAATTAAATTAGAAAGGAGAAATAATATTTATGGCAACTAAAGGTTGATATGGCTCCTACAATATCTATTGAAACTAATTGGGCCGTTACCGTGATTACCGTGACATCAGTTTAAACAGTAACAGATGAACATATCCAGCGTCACGTAGGAAACCTCAGAGTTATGTTAAGACCCGTTTCTGCCCACCAGGATATCAGGGTCAGTCTGTGATACACCACTTCTCAGGTCATTAAAGGTTTGATTCTTAATAGACTTGTGATGTTTAAATGCATCGGCCCTGGATGTTAAAGCATGACGGTTAAGTGAGACTTCAGAGTCATGGAAGGCCTACATAGAAACATAGAGCTTATTTGGGGTTTAGGAGTTATGAATATTACGTAACATTAATATATCTTCAGTTATAATAACTTGTAGAGAGGTCCGCCTACTCCTAAAGGCACGTGACGCTGCTTTTAGGTCAGGCGATGCACTGGCCTACTGTTTAGCCAGGGCTAATCTGAAAAAGGGCATCAAGCAGGCCAAGCTCAAACACAAGCGAAGGGTTGAAGACCACTTCAACAACCCCGATCCCCGACACATGTGGCAGGACATCCAGGCCATCACGGATTATAAACCCTCCAACAACTCAACCCCCAACCACCGACCACCAGCCCCTCCCCCTCTCCCCCACTGACCACCAGCCCCTCCCCCTCTCCCCACAGACCACCAGCCCCTCCCCCTCTCCCCCACAGACCACCAGCCCCTCCCCCTCTCCCCCACAGACCACCAGCCCCTCCCCCTCTCCCCCACAGACGTGCGTGCGGCACTCAGCAGAACAAATGCTCATAAGGCAGCTGGTCCTGATGGCGCCCCCGGTGGCGTGCTCAGGAACTGCGCTGAGCAGCTGACCGAGGTCCTTACTGACATGTTCACTAGCTCAGGCAGTTGTCCCAGTGTGCTTTAAGACCACCTCCATTGTGCCAGTGCCTAAACCCTCCTCTGCAGCGAGCCTCACTGACTTCCACCCTGTTGCCCTCACCCCCATCATCATGAAGTGCTTCTAGAGGCTGGTCCTGGCTCTCCTCTAATCTGGCCTCTCACCTCACTTGATGAACACCAATCTGCCTACCGTGAGAACAGGAGCACGGAGGACACCATCTCCTCAGCCCTTCACTCCTCTCTCTCCCACCTGGATGAGAGCAACTCCCAGGTGAGAAGGCTGTTCATAGACTTCAGCTCAGCATTCAACACATCATCCCCTCCAAACTCATCTTCAAACTTGGTGACCTCATGGAAACCAAGAACCTTGACATCAACACCTCAGTTTGTAACTAGTTACTAGACTTCCTAACCAACAGACCCCAGTCAGTCAGGTTAGACCTTCTCACCTCCTCCACCCTCACCACCGTGTGTGTGTGTGTGTGTATGTGTTTATTTATGTGTGTGTGTGTGTGTGTGTGTGTGTGTACTTATATATGTGTGTGTGTTTTTGTATGTGTGTATACTTCTGTGTTTTTGTATGTGTGTGTATACTTCTGTGTGTGTGTGTGTGTGTACTTCTATATGTGAAACACACATGTGTGTGTGTGTGTTTATGTATATAAATATGTGTGTTTGTGTGCATTTGTGCATAAATGTGTGTGTGTGTTTATGTATATAAATATGTGTGTTTGTGTGCATTTGTGCATAAATGTGTGTGTGTGTATTTATATAAGTGTGTGTGTGTGTATTTATATAAGTGTGTGTGTGTATAAATATGGTGTGTGTGTTTGTGTGTTTTTTTGTTGTTGTATGTTTGTGTATTTCTATGTGTAGGTGTGTGAATTTGTGTGGGTTTTTATATATGTGTGTGTGTACTTTTGTGTGTGTATACTGTATATGTGCGTGTGTAATTCTATAAATGTGTTTGTGTATATGTGTGGTTCTATGTGTGTATGTATGTGTACTTCTATGTGTGTGTGTGTGTGTATATGTCTTTATTTATAAATGTGTGTGTGTGTGTGTGTGTGTCTATATGCACTGTTTTAAGGTAGGGGATCCTACGTATGGTTTATGAGACCAGCCTGCACACACACACACACACACACACACACACACACACACACACACACACACACACACACACACACACACACACACACACACACACACACACACACACACACACACACACACACACACACACACACACACACACACACACACACACACACACACACACACACACACAGTAAGTGACCAGTGGCCGGTTGTTCAAAGGGTCGTTCCCCCTCAGTCGTTCAATTTTTGAATCAGTTGTTAAGTCTTAATCAGTCCTTAAATGTCCTAATCAGTCGTTAAGTCTTAATCAGTCCTTAAATGTCCTAATCAGTCGTTAAGTCTTACCAGTGCTCAGGTAGAAGTACAATAATTCAGACTAAAGTGTAAGGGAAAAAGTACAATAAGTTGGCAAACAATATGCAACAATATTGTAGTGTATGTTTATACCCTTATTATAATCTAAACTCTGTCTTATGGTCCTCTATACATAGCAGCAGATGGTGTAGTGTATGTTTATACCCTTATTATAATCTAAACACTGTCTTATGGTCCTCTATACATAGCAGCAGATGGTGTAGTGTATGTTTATACCCTTATTATAATCTAAACACTGTCTTATGGTCCTCTATACATAGCAGTAGGTGGTGTAGTGTATGTTTATAGCCTTATTATAATCTAAACACTGTCTTATGGTCCTCTATACATAGCAGTAGATGGTGTACTGTATGTTTATACCCTTATTATAATCTAAACACTGTCTTATGGTCCTCTATACATAGCAGTAGGTGGTGTAGTGTATGTTTATACCCTTATTATAATCTAAACACTGTCTTATGGTCCTCTATACCTAGCAGCAGATGGCTACATCATAATCTTCTGGTGAAGCCCAAGGCCCACTAGGTCATAGAGATGTGTTGAGATGTTCCAGTTATCGGCTGGTGTCCCTGTAGGCCCTTATAAGGGTACCTTTAGGGTGCCTTCAACGGTGTCCTATGGACGTACCGTGAGCCATAGCCGTAGGGAGTCGTGCCGTGGGGAACGTTTGACCGATAAGAATGAAGTGATGTCCAAGCCACGGAATGTGGGAGAACGTATATACTGGGTAAGAAGGAGAGGATCTTCAGTCTGACAATTGGCACGGCAGACTCCATCTTGCTGCAGTTGATTATTGTTATCCGGACCTCTGCAATTGATTCTTATCCATCCGAGTAGAAATTATTCTACAATACTATTAGTATATTATATATATAGTATATTATATATTTAGTATATTAGTATAGCCCTTAGTCAGAGTTACAGGGTGGCTTTACATCTGATGATGAAACCAGAATCACATCTGGTTCTCCTTCCAGTCCGTTTGGTCACTTATTGGATAGAGAGAAATGGGGCTTTGATTTAGTCAATGTATATACTCTTTAGTGTATTGTTATGATGGTTATTATGAATATTATTGATGGTTGTTGGTTATCGTTTCCATCCCCCTCACTGTGTTAAGGTTATTTTTCGGCTTCGTCCCAAGCAGCAAAACAGGTTATTTGAAGCCAAACCAGGTTTGACTTGGGTTGTATTTTGGTGTTCAACAAACGCTCATCAAACTGGTTTCTTGACCCCAACAGAAGGAACTCTAAAAGTAACGTTTGTTAAACGTTCTAATCGGGTGTTGAACGCAACGTTTAAAAACCATTCTGATTCTGAATCGGTGTCAACTTATACCAACTGTTACCAACCAGAACACAATGTGAATGACACGGTCTAAACAGGTGTGAAACCCACCGTTCAATAAGGATCGTATCGGAGACCTATTTCACACGTTTAACGGAGGTGCTGGTGTGGGGTCATTTAACACCCAATAGCGACGTGTTGGAAACGTTTCATAAACCTGTTTCCTCCACATGTGGACAGATGCTTAAGCAATGGCATGATGTCTAATGGACAGCACCAGGTCCATCTGGTGAGTTCTGATGAACAGATCACAGATGAACACTCTTGTTGGTGCAGATAGAATAGAACTAGAGGTGATCACACTGGGCTGTTGCAAAGGGCTTGGTGACTAAGGAGCATTTGGTAAGAAATGTTCTTTTAGAGTCTAAAGTTATTGTAGCTACCCAGTATAGACCTAGCTACACCGAGCTGACCGTGAAATAAGACATTCATCCATACAACACTTTAGATAAGATACATATTTACATTTGGATTGTTTGTTTTGGTAGTATTTAGTGTTTAGATAGTTAACGTTAGTTTTATAAGTCAGATAGATATTTAGTTGTATATCTATTGTAGATATTGTATAGTTGTATATATTGTGGGAGTGAGTATTAACGAATGACTGACATGATGTATGTGTCTTTTAGTAAATCCATTTCCAAGCTATGACCACCTGATGGCGTTTTGGGGTTTGATTGAGCCTTCAATTGACAAAATGGTTGGGGTCCAACCAAGCAAGGTTGGACCAACCAAGGAGTCCAAGCAAGTCCTTCATCACTCACCTCCCTCCTCCTCATCACTAACCACCCTCCTCTTCATCACTAACAACCCTCCTCTTCATCACTTACCACCCTCCTCTTCATCACTCACCACCCTCCTCTTCATTAATCCTCTTCATCACTCACCACCCTCCTCTTCATCACCCACCACCCTCTTCATCATTAACACACCTCCTCTTCATCACTTACCACCCTCCTCTTCATCACTCACCACCCTCCTCTTCATCACTAACCACCATCCTCTTAATCACTGACCACCCTCCTCTTAATCACTAACCACCCTCCTCTTCATCACTCACCACGCTCCTCTTCATCACCCACAAACATCATCTTCATCACTAACCACCCTCCTCTTCATCACTAACAACCCTCCTCTTCATCACTAACAACCCTCCTCTTCATCACTAACAACCCTCCTATTCATCAATCACCACCCTCCTCTTCGTCACACCTCTTCATCACTCACCACCCTCCTCTTCATCACTAACCACCCTCCTCTTCATCACTAACAACCCTCCTATTCATCAATCACCACCCTCCTCTTCGTCACTCACCAGCCTCCTCTTCATCACTCACCACCCTCCTCTTCATCACTAACCACCCTCCTCTTCATCACTAACAACCCTCCTATTCATCAATCACCACCCTCCTCTTCGTCACACCTCTTCATCACTCACCACCCTCCTCTTCATCACTAACCACCCTCCTCTTCATCACTAACAACCCTCCTATTCATCAATCACCACCCTCCTCTTCGTCACTCACCAGCCTCCTCTTCATCACTCACCACCCTCCTCTTCATCACTAACCACCCTCCTCTTCATCACTAACAACCCTCCTCTTCATCACTAACAACCCTCCTCTTCATCACTAACAACCCTCCTATTCATCAATCACCACCCTCCTCTTCGTCACTAACAACCCTCCTCTTCATCACTAACAACCCTCCTATTCATCAATCACCACCCTCCTCTTCATCACTAACAACCCTCCTCTTCATCACTAACAACCCTCCTTTTCATCACTCACCACCCTCCTCTTCATCACTAACAACCCTCCTCTACATCACTAACAACCCTCCTATTCATCAATCACCCCCCTCCTCTTCATCACACCTAT